>SKCR01046695.1:0-92329 GCA_019454045.1 Zanthoxylum bungeanum
TTTTCATTGAAGACGAGATGATTGAAATAACATGTTCATAGTAAAAAAAATAAACTCAATTAAGATATAATCTTTACTATTCAAATCTTAAGTTTTAAAATAAAATTCATTATAAATAATCAGTAGGACACTCAGAGCTGATATAGATTTGTCAATTTTAATTTCGTCTTGGATCTCAAACGGTTCAAGATTCTAAAATCTAACTCAATTTTTTATTGGAGACGAGACGAATAAATAACATGTTCATCATTAAAAAAACACTCAATTAAGATATAATCTTTATTATTCAAATCATAAATTTTAAAACAAAATTCACTATTGATATAAGTTTCGATAAAAAAAATAGATAAAAAAAGACTCATATATTTATAAGAGAATACTAATTTCAAATTTGTCATTTTCAAATACTCATATCTCATTCATTCAGACTCAAAATCACAATCGGTAAAAATATACATACATTTTACATACATACCAACAACTTTCATCAATAAACATCTCTCAAGTTTTGATATGATCTAAGATGCATTATTCAAGTTTAAAATGTCGAGTTTTAAAGTTAAAAAAAAAAAGCTCAAAATAGTTAAAATACATCAAGATATATGTTCTTAATCCAATTTCATTAAATATTTTCGAGAGATAATCACCTGGGCAATGACAGTGGGATTTATAGAGTAATTGTATTTTGGCTATAACTTTCTCATAGGATGTCCGACTTGGGTAATTCAAGTTGCGTTAGAAAGAGATGTCAAAGATATACAACTTTGTAGTTTACATTAAAGATAAATTTGGATTTCTTCCTAGTTAAAATACGATTACAATAAATCTCTATAATTTTTATGTTTTATGTTTTAAGTTTAATTTCTATTTTACTCTCATCGGTTGAATTTTAATGTTAATTTAAAGATCATGAACGAAATTTAAGTCTTATTTATCTTAGAATTTACTTTTATTTGTTCAATTAAAATTTTGTTAAGTATTTTAGTTTATTTAGCTTTCCTTATTTAAATTAAATTAGGATTTTACAATGAGCATATATAAAAGGTGCTTTAAGCTTGTAATTTTGATATAGAATTTTGAATAAATAATAGTCATTAGAGTTTAACACCCAATTATGTGTGTTTGAGTAGATTCTCTCTTTCTTTTTTTTTTATTGAACCCTTATCAATACTTATTAAAGATTGACGATATTTGTGGTGTCTGTAAACAGTTAGCAAGATTCAAACAAGAAACAAAGAAAAGTTCCCAAGAATAGGATTCTTAGAGGTTGGACTTGATTTTATGAAGGTTTTGTTTATTAACAAAATATTGACACAAAGTTCTTAGGGTTACGTGCAAATACAAGACTTCCGAAGGATAAAATCCTAGGAAGATCGCATCAAGTTCAGACTTATGTAAGGTCGAAATTAACCCCAAAATTATTGATCGGTGCATTCACACACGTATAACGCAAGCGCACGTATCGTTCAAGTAGTATAAAAATATCGATCTCACGAGGACTTAATTCCTACTGTTGTTATTAATTATTGAATCTATTTATTTACAAGTATCTAATTATAGGGAGAAGAGAATGATTGCTTTTGGTTGGTTGAATATGGATTTGAGAATTAAAATAAAAATAGACTCAAAAGAAAATACTAAGGAAAATAAAAGAAAAGACTCAAAGATATAGGGTTGTGACTCCACACAATATTATCAGAAAGATGAATTGATTCTCTTATATATGTGTAATAAATCAGTTTGCTAACCTAGAACACGATGATATGCAAAAGCCTCTTCCGATGGTCAGACGCAAATACCCAGTATAACCCAATTGAACCATATGTCTATGTCAACCAAATTACCTGGATTCATTAAGTTCAAGTTCCAATAATGGCTACCCCCGCCCAACAGGTATATGTCTATCCTGTAAGAAAATATGTAAATAGTTATCTATCCTCAAGGAAGATCGAGAGCTATTGAATCTAAGGTTGAAACCTAAAATCCCTATGTCTAGTCCATTTTAAGTTTACCACATCAATCTTATTGGTGATCAGACAACAAGAAGCATTAATCTTAAGACTCAATAAACAAACTAAAGAATTACTCATAAAAAGAAAATCAATTATTAAGTGTGGATATTGTGTTTCATCACTTCCCTAGAATAAAAATAAAATACTGGGGGTTTGGGGATCCACCTTTACTATTCTTAATTTAGAAATCTCCCTTATTATAATATAGAATTTATCTGTGATATTACCAACCGACCATATATGTGGTATCCTCATTAAGTCAGATTTTAATTAAGTCCAATCAGCCATAAAAGCGGTATCATTATTTATCCATAAACTAGCCATATAGGCGGTAATTATCTGTCACCTAAAAACCGGCCATATAGGCGGTGTCACTTTATGTCAAATAAATAAAACCAGCCATTAAGGCGGTAATTCTTTTAATTTGAATTATAATTTCTGAATTATAATTAAAGGAGATTAATCTAAATTAAAATAATAAAAGTTTCACCATTCCCCCAGCGGAATTCTAACTACTAAAAATAAAAGAAAAGAGAATAAGAAGAACTACTACTATTACTGAAAATAAAAATGAATAAATTAAATTACTAAAAATAAATACACAAGATGCAACCCTTAAATTCCTTACAAACCTAAGGAAAGTATGAGAATTACAAATAAAATCGCTTGGTATTTATAGGAAAATCTAAAGGCTTCCACCAATTTCTCCACTGATTGCTCCACCGATTGTTCAACCAAACATGGCACCAAACATGCAAGCATGTTTGGTGGAAGTTTGACAATTTTTATTTTTTATTTTATTAATTTTATTTTATTAATTTTATTTTATATTTTGAAAATGACTATAGTAGTTACACAAAATATACTAGATTGTTCATCAATTTTAGCCCTAGAAACTTCATAATTCGAAAATATTTAAATCTTCAAAGTTGTAGACCTTTGAGTCATTTTTAATCTGCAACTTGAATCAGCTCAATCGGATATCGGACGAAAAAGTTATGGCTAAAATACGAAACATGCGCAAAATTAGAATTTAGGATTGTATTTCATGACGCGTATAGTAAAATTTCATTTTGACCTTTTTTCCTCCGGATTTCATCGTTTTAGCCATGAGTTGATTCCATTAAGTCCCTATATTATTTTTATCTGCAAAATAAATAAAAGCACATCAAAACGTTCATAAAACTCAAGAAACTATATAAAATATTAGGTTAAATGAGTAGGAAATAATGATATAATTACCACTCATCACACCCCTAATCGGTGCGTAATCACACGCGTATAACGCAAGTGCACGTATCGTTCAAGTAGTATAAAAGTATCGATCTCACGAGGACTTAATACCTAAGCTATTAATTTATGAAGTCAAATTTTTACGAGTATCTAATGGATTTATTGATTGATTGAGTGATGACTTTTAAACTTAAAATAAGTAAATAAAAATGACGCGAAAAGAAGTTCAGGAAAATTCAAATTTATAAAATTATCCAGAGTTGTGAATCCTTCCAATATCTTTTAAAAAGATGAAGTGATTATTTTATGTTTGTGTAATATATTGGTTTACTAACCTGGAACATGAAATTATACAAAAGCCTATGTCGATGGTCAGCTGCACATACCCATTGTAATCCAATTAAACCATATGTCTATGTTAACCAAATTACATTGATTCATTAAGATCAAGTTCCAATTGTGGTTACCCCCGCCCGACAAGTATATGTTTATCCTGTAAGGAAATCTATTAAAGGGTTATCTATCCTCAAGGAAGATCGTGGGTTATTAAGTCTAAGGCTTAAACCTAAAATTCCTTTGTCAAGTTTATTTTAAGTTTACCATATCAATCTTATTAGTGGCTAGTTAACAAGACGCATTAAGCTTAAGACTTAATAAGTAAACCTTTATATTACACAAACCATAAAATAACCCCTTATAACCCAGTGATATTGGAATTCATCACAACCCCAGATAACGGACTTAACTACGACACATATCTAAGGCTAATGAAAACTTAAATAAAATAAAAGACATAAAGTAAATGCTAGAAATTAAATAAAGTAAATGTTGGAAATTAAAAAATATAAAAGTACAATAAAAGAAAATACCGGGGTTAGAGGATCCACTTTTAATATTTCAAATTTAGAAATCTCCATTATTCTCAATGTTTACCAATTAATTAACCAGACCAGAAAGGCGGTGATTTCATTTGTCCAAAGTCCAACCGACCATATAGGCGGTAACAAAATCATATAAACCGACCATATAGGCGGTATCAAGGTTAGCACATAAACCGACCGTATAGGCGGAAACTAAATCCAACAATGTAAAACCAACCATATAGGCGGTAAATGAGGTGTGAACCTAAACCGGCCATATAGGCGGAAACTAATTAATCCAAATTTTAATTAAAATAAGGGAGATTAATCTAATTTATTATATTAAAAGTCTTACTTCTTCACCCCAGCAAAATGAGGTTACCTGCTCATGCTATAAACGAAAACACACAAAATTTTATTAAATAAATAAAAAGAAAATACAAGAAAACTCGAATAATATACAAGATACTTTCCTTTAGGTTTTCATGGAGAAACTCCTCCAAAGAAAGCATTGAAAATTTATAAAGTTTAGCTTGATATTTATAGGAAAATTTAAAGGCTTCCACCAATTTCTCCACAAATTGCTCCACCAATAGCTCCACCAAACATGGCATCAAATATGGCACCAAACATGGAAGCATGTTTGGTGGAAGTTTGACAATTTTTACTTTTTTATTTTATTAATTTTATTTTACATTGTTGAAAATGACTATAGTAAATACACAAAATACACTAGCTTATTCATCAATTTCGGCCTTCCAAACTTCAAAATCTGAAAATATTTAAATCTTCAAAGTTGTAGATCTTTGTGCCTTCTTTAATCTTCAACTTGAATCAGCTCAATCGGATATCGGATGAAAAAGTTATGGCCAAAATAAGAAACTAGTGCAAAACTGAAATTTCGGACTGCACTTCGTGACGCTATAGTAAATTTCCGTTTTCGCCATTTTTTGCTCCGAATTTCATTGTTTTAGCCCAGAGTTGATTCCATTAAATTCCAATACTTTATGTATCTGCAAAACACATCAAAAAGTTTATCAAACTCGAGAAACTAAACAAAATATTAGATAAAAGGGGCGGTAAATATTGATATATTTTCCTCTCATCACACCCTCAAACCTAACATTTTGCTAGTCCTCGAGCAAAACAACAAAATAAAATACAAGAAACAATTAAAATTAAACTAAGCCACTTTCGTAGGGATCACGGTTGCATTTAACATATGCAACAAGCCTTTAAACCCCTAGGTGTCCCTAGTGGACGAGTTGTAGTCTCGTGAGGGTTTACAGCAATGATACCCACAAATATTTTACAAAAGTAAAAAAATAGTAAAACTAATGCACACAAAAGCAAAAAGACAAGAGAAAAGAGAATAAACAAGTTAGTGACTAAATATGTGAAATTTCTACTCCATGTTAGTAGTTGTTTTCTTTCTTTCTAAATTACCGAATAAGTAAATTCTCCGATTATTTTTACCATTCTTCATATACACAACCAACAAAATATTAATCAACTCATTTTTGCCCACAACAGTCACAAGTGCAGTTGATAAGAGAGTAATATTTTTGTCCTAAAGTTCTATCAGATTTCACACCTTTTATAGCAATGGAATAATTTTTCTGATTTTTCTGATTTTTTCTTTCTTTTTCTGATTTTTTTTTATTTATATACAATATCTTCCGTCTATGTAGCGAGCTTTGGGCCGGTGGCTCCCAAACCAGTTGGCTTTAGGGCACCAGGTGTTAAGACACTCATACGAACTTAATTACTCAGACTTCAGATATATATATTTTTTGGCAACCTCTTTGATCATGTAGTAGCGATTTTGGGCATAGTGACTCCCAAACTAGTTGGTTTTAGGGCACTATGTGAAAACACCCTTACAGACTTAATGACTCGGATCTCAGACTTTTTTTCACACTTTTTTTCATACTGATTTAGGTTATGCCGGTTCCGGTAAAGGAACTAGCCGTTTGGCTCACCGATATAGGACCGGTATTGTGACCGACTTGGTATGTGCCGGTTCCAGTAGCCATGCATTCCAAAGGTTCACCTGTATGTGACCAGTATGAGACCGGTATGGTCCATGCCGTTTCCAGTGAGCATGCAAAACTCAGCATCTCACCGGTATGGACACCAATAAAGGATCGGTATGCCGATCTTTGTACCAAAAATACAAATATGAAGGTTTTAATGCATTTTGTACATGAACCTAATGCATCTAAGTGAATGTGCATGTTTCCTATAAGCTTTGTCACTTGAATACTCAAATCACATTACAATTAGAGCATTAAGCTAAGACTTCATATATATAAAATCTTCGATGTATGCAAGTCTTCACATTCTTCGCTCTTCACCATCGTGTGCTTCGACATCTTTTTATATTATCTCGCATTTGCTTCACTCTCATTGACGTCATCAAAATCCATTATGCGAGATAACATTATAGAATGCAACTATAGGGAATGTGCTTATAGTCACCTGAAAAATAAAATTTGACCATGTCACATACCAGAAAGTAACATCTTGTCATTGGTTAAACGATCCATAATTACATGTTACAAAGCATATATGATATAATTAGAAAGATTGAGTTTGACTTTAATGCAAATAAAATTTTTTAAACATCGAAAATATGTACAACTTGTATATCATAATTTTATTAGTTAGTTGTACGTACAAAGAATGTACAATAGATTTAGTTTATAATGACAAGGATAATATATATCACAATAGGAGGATATAAGATTAAAAACATAAAAACTGTACTTGACTTGCATATGAACCTTGCAGCTCCATGTTTTTCTTATTACTACTCGATTTTCTTGTTATGAACTTGTATATTTTTTGTCGTATTTAATTTTTAGGACCGATATTTGTACCGAAGAAATTACTGAATTGAACTATGTCCTTAAATAAATAGAAGTGTGTATCTGCGATATAATGATATATAGTTATAGTTTAATTTCAAATTCAAAATTATATGAAAATTTCTTTCTTACAGGGGCTACTACAGGTGTACTCACAAAATTGACAAAGGCTGCTTGGCTACAAAACAAGTGCAAAGATCAGATGAAGATCCCACAATCTTTGAAATAATCTATAGAGGAAACCATACTTGTGCTCAAGAACCAAACACTGGCATTGAGCCCCAACAACAACCAGAACAAGCACTCTTGAATCTCAAAAAAGGCCTTAAAATTGTGACACAAGATTTAGACATTAATCCCCAACAACCATTTCCTCCATTTCACTTCCCTTCACCTTCACCATCACCTTCAATGGTAATAAATTCCAATTTCACAGCAAATTTTTCGCCTTCTTTTATATCTCCTCAAGCATCTGGGAGTACAGATTATAATTTTCAAAGCTCTTCTCATTACTCAGAGCTCAATGAGATCATCTCATCAGGTGCCACTACTGCTGCTGGTGCTTCTGCTGTTGTTCCTAGTACTTCAGCTACAAATTCACCAACTGTTGGCTTGGATTTTCCTTTTGATGATATTGAATATGACCCAAACTTTACATTTGATAATTTAGGATTATTTTCCTCATTCCTGCCAAAACAATCAAAGTGAAGAGTTCATAGAACAAGCATATATAAAAAGATGAGACTTTGCCAAAGTGTTCAAAGTAGTATATATATTTGCCAAGCGAAATTTTCTTGGCCTCATTGTGTGATGTAACATTTTTTTCCTATTTAATTTTCCTTCGAAATTATAGTTTTTATGTTTTGATAATGTAAGTGTTGCCGCATCCAAGGGGTATGGTTTGGTGGAAAGTGTTTAGAATTCGGTTGTCAAGGTTTATCTGCTCTGCTAAGTCTGGGTCGGATGATTTGACAGCTGGATTTCTAATGTTTCTAAAAAAAAAATGTAATTGCTGCCAATAAATATATATTATAATTCAATAAATTTTTTTTTCATAAACTTTATAGTCATAGGCAATTAAAACATATTTAACAAATTTTGTTTGGTGCAGCTTATTTATTGCAAGGTATGTCATTTGAATAATCGAATGAAAAATGAGTTGTAGTAATTGTTGACGTCTGATTTTCCTTTGGAAAAATAATAGAATATTTTTTGAATAATCCGCTGTCGAAGATGAATTTATATTTATCATGCACTAAAGTCTCATGCTTGTTATAAAAGTGAATTTATATTTATAGAACAAGTGAATTTATATTTGGCAGCGAAGCCGTATGAAAATAAATAATTAATTAATATTGATCCAAAAATAAAGAATATAAGGATTTAGATTGTTTGGCACATTAAAGGAAAAGGGGGAGAGAAATTTTTACTAGGTTAAAAGAATTAGAAAAGGTGCTCTCATGTATGAGAGCATACTAATAAATGAAAAGAAGATAAGAGATTAGAATCTGATGGAGATTATGGTGCCTAATCCATCCTTTTTAGATATGAGTTGCCTTACTACAATGAGTTTTGTATTGCATAATTAAGGTAAGATTATAATTTTTTTCTTCTATTACGATACACCATTTCTTGCTTTGTTTTAGCCAGTTTCACCATTCCTCATTCCTATTTGGATTTTGATACTGGTCATCGGGCGGGAATGACTATCATCCTTTCACTCTATCTCTTTTATCTCCTTTTAAGGGTTATGATTTAGCCAATATAAATCCAATGGTCATTATCTTGACAACACAAAAAATCATCATCAAATTCATTAATATGTTGTCAAGATAATGGCCATTGGATTTATCTTGGTTAAATCGCAATCCTTAAAATGAGATCAATGAGATTAGAGTGAAAGAATATTAGCCCGACCCTCATCGGGCTCCGTTGAACCCATGCCTTACAGTCTGAAACAAGCATTTAATCATCGAGTCGGTTAAGTCTTCTGATGCTTGTCCTCGGGCAAGATTCCGACTCGGTCATCGGGCAAGCTTTTGGTGCAAATTCTTAGTGTATAAGCGAATGAGATTTACTGCTATGCCTATGGTGTCGACGACCATGATATTATTGGGCTCGCAGTCCGTAGAGAGTTTGGATAGCCTGCGGGGGACTACCCAGATAATGAATGAGTCGCCACCCAGTATAATACAATGGGAATGATTTAGGGCCGCACTACACCCTTCGCAAGGTCCGGTCTTAAACTCGTTTAGTTTCGAAATGGTCTCTTACTGATGCCAATATAATATCCAGTTTCAAAATAGACTAAGTCATATCTTATCATGCAATTACAGTTTACAACATACGATTGTGCAATCATTAACAATAAAGAAGCAAAATTAATAAAGATAAACATCCAGAAGCGGTGCAATACTAATTAAATAAAACAAAATACATATCTCGTCGGCCTAGCTTTGGAGAAGCCTAGCCTGATATTTTTTGTATCATTGATGTCCGGTCGGACATAGTGCATATTTGGCCGAACATTCCTTCCATATTAGAATGATAAATAACATAGAAACATGGGTAGCACCAGTAACAACTAAACAATAATGTCATAACAATATTAAAATAGTAAATAACATAATAGTCAGACAAAATAGAGCACATTTATCGTCGGGCTGACTTTGGAGAAGTCGGGTCGGAGATTTTTTGTGTAATACATGTCTTACCAGACTTAATGCAAGTTTGGTCGGATATTCATCGTCATATAGGAACTTGCACAATGTGGAAACATGCATAACTTGCATGAATAATGAAACAAAAATAGAACGATTATAAAGCTAAGTAATAATAACAAAATAGTAAGTAAATAAAATATGGAATGTCCGGATATAATTTCACATAGGCGATGTCCGATCAGATATGCATTGAGTCTAGCCGGATGATGAACACTAAAAAATATGCATTTATTAAAGAGAAAATTAATTATTTTACACGTACCTTTTTATTAATCCTTTTAATTTAGCGCATTTGTGAATTAATAATTAAACTTATGTTTTATATATTTTTATTGTGATTTTTATTTCTATATAGGTGAAATAATATTTTGGATGCATAATTAGGAAAATAGACTTGACATTTGGATTTTGGAGTGCAAAAACTTAAAATGGCGTTCTAACAATTTACAATTTTGAAAATTCTAACTTTGTGCAATTTTTGTATTTTTGCCATAACTTTTTACTCCAATATCAGATTGAGACGATTCCGGTTTCAGATAAAAGAAGACTCAAATATCTACAATTTTGCTCTTTATAATATTTTATAGTTATGAGGTTTTCAAGATCGAAATTTGGTGAAATCCAATGTATGTTGCATATAATTTTAATTATTAGAAAAAAAATAAAAATAAAAATTTAAAATTAAAAAATAATTAAAATTAGTGGATTGTGATAAATATTTGCATAGTGATCAACAAAAAATTAATTAGTGGAATATGGGTAAAAGTTGGATGACACATGGTTTAAAATTGAAATGTGATGCATCTGGGAAAAGCAATGCAAGATGATGATCTTATCCCAGTGGGATTCATGAATTCTCTGAGTGTTCTAGGATGATTAAGATCTTCATGTTGAGACTCACGTTCTACCCGATCAACTGGATTTTTATCACGGTCAGATCAGTTTTCATTTCGGTTTTTGGCCACTTTGACTGACATTGAAGGTGATAGAGACTCTTTATTTAATCTACCGCTAGATGATTGAGACCAATCTCTCATGCAACCTAAATGCAGACCATATGCTAAAATTTAAATATACAAATACAATACTTACAAAAAAATAATAAACAAGTGAAAAAGTTAAAATAAAAGACAAAAGAGAGAAAAATAAATGTAGTAGTTAGATCCTAAAAATATCCTCTCATTCTAGTTAATTCAGAAAATAAATTGAATTTCTCGTTCAGTTGTCTCGAATTCCCGAATTAGGTTCTCACAAAAAAATTATGGAAAAATCTCTAGATGATGATGGTTCAAGAAATTCTTTGGCAAAATGAAAGCTTCATTTTAATTGAGTTTTCTATCTCCTATAACCTTGAAGAATCAAGTACCAGGTTTGTCTATATGTGGGATGTCTAGGCTTATGATTAATTTAAGATCAATCAGGACATCTTAGATCTACATAGAGGCAAAGAAGAAGAAGAAGAAAAATAAGATGTAGAAAGTACAAAAAAGAAAGGAAATACAAAATGAAAAATAAAAAAGAAAAGAAAAGAAATTATTATTATATCTACTAAATTATATTCACCGGAAACGGCGCCAAAAATTTGACACAAAAAAAAAATGGTTCTTTACTCCAAAGTAAAAATTTAGTAAAATAAAATAATAATTTGAACAAAATAAAATGAACTGAATTGTTTGAAGTAATTAACAATTTAAATTGGACACAACAATAAAATAAAATATTGTGGTTAATGGATCCACTCTTAATATTTCAAATATAGAGAAATCTTATTTTTTTTATAATATATAAATTGTCATTATTACCCAGTTAATTTATTTCGGAAATTAATTATACCAAAACATATAAAATCAGCCATAAAAACGGTGATAAAATTTTTCTATAACAAGTCTAGTTAGGTACTCAATTATGCCAAATATATAAAATCAGTCATAAAGGCGCTAACACAATTTGTCAATAATTAATCCAGATTTAAATTACTCCCTCATATAATATGAGGGTAAAGTATTAATTGTGTCAACCAAGATTTGATCGTTTACAGCGAATCAAAACACCATCAAATATAAAAGAATATTAAATTTTAGTTTTCATATTACAATTCATATATTATAATATAAGTAAGATTAATTTATATTCTCATATTAAAAGTTTCACCATTTACTCCAACAAAATTGAATTAACTATTAATGTTTTGAATAAAAACACACATAATTTTATTACTAAAAGAAAAAAAATTACAACAAAACTTGAAAAATAAAATACACAAGACACTTCTTCCAAATTCTTCAAGAGATAAAATAAAAGAAACACGAAGAAAATGAGAGGCGAGCACCTCTATTTATAGTAGAAGTGCTTATCCATCAATTATTAATTATAAATTTCTAAATCAAATATAAACAAGAAACGTTTACTAATTTATTTTTTCTTTTTCTTTTTTGATTTTTTTTTTAATTTTTATTAAGCATTTGTCACACGTTTCAGTTTTTTTATTTTGTTTTCTAATAAATAAAATTGCATGCAACACACATGAGTTCTTCATCAATTTCGACCTTGAAAACCTCAGAACTAGAAAATCTTGAGAAAAATAAAATTGTAGATATTTGAGTATTCTTTATTTTATCTAGAATTGGAATCGTCTCAATTCAATATCGGAGTAAAAAATTATTGGCTAAAATACGAAAATTACGCAAAACTTATAATTTTCAATACTGTACACTGTTAGAACGCCTCTTCAAATTTCTGACCTCCAAAATCTAAATGTCACATTCATTTTTCTAATTATGCATCCAAAATATTATTTCATCTATATAAGAAATAAAAATCACAATAAAAATATATAAAACATAAATTTTAATTATCATTTCACAAATGTGTTAAATTAAAGGGATTAATAAAACTACAAGTATAAAATAATTAATTTTCCTTTTAATAAATGTACACTTTTTAATGTTCATCAAAATGCTTGTCATAATACAGGGTCATCGGTATGCCAGTTCCAGAGACCGTGTCAAGTGTTCTGCTATATTGATATACCGATTCCAGTGCCTGGTTAGATATAAAAATGATTCTAAATACTTGCATACTTGGATTAGGGTCTCGATCAACACACATAAATCTTACATGAACAGAATACACTACATGTGTGAACCACATGATCATATTTATCATGCTAAAAATATCTGGGGTGTGACAAAAATCCACAGCCAACAGTAGCAAATCAATTGAATAGGAAATTATCTAGTTTATACCATGAAGATATTGGAAGTCCGAAATTATTACAATATTTTTTACTTTATCATTTTTCCACTCAAATTTTCAAAACTATATCAATTTTCACTTTATAGCATCAAGTAAAAATATGATAATTTAAAAAAATATTATTTTTTTCCTATTTTATTATCTTTAAAGTGGACAATAAATAATTTCCATTGATTTTAATTATCATACATCGAGGTAGCACGAGAAATCCTTATCCCTTGTAAAAAGATAAATACAAATATATTCAAGGAAGTAACAGAGGGTGATTCCAATCTAAGGCAAGTTAATAAGTTTAAAAACGAAAAGAGCAAAACAATTTACACCATCTCATTCAAATTTGTCTTCCAAGACCTGAGTTGAAGAAAGCTAGCTGGTGGTCTCTATCTAGAATAAGAATGGGGAATAGATTTTAAGGCCATGTTTCTTGATTTCACAGAGTTGGTAGTTACCAAACTAAACAAAAGCCTTTTACGTCGGCTGCGTGGTTCCATTGGAGTCATTGTTTCATTAAACTCGGTAAAATATAATTCAATAAATAAAAAAGCAAATTTCATACCATCTTTTATGTATTCTAGACTCTGATTTATGTGTTCTATTTCCTCCAAAACCTTGCAACTCCATTTCAATTTTCAAGTTATCTAGGCAATCATCAACTCAAGTAACCAACGTGCACTAATTGGTTCTCTCTAATGACACTCTCTTCCTGAAGAGAACCACTAAGCCCTACAGCACCAAGTGTATTAGCAGAAAATCCTGAAGGATAAATTACAGTGCCTGACCCAGATACTTCTCCTCCAGCCTCTGCAGCCTTTTGATCTGGCAACATATTCTCCCTCGCGAGCAGAGATATTTCAAGCTGCTTCTTCTTATAGAAACGCCAAGCTGCTTGTATTACACGAGCTTTCGAAGTCCTCCATTTGGGGCAATAGAGCCTGAAAATGTCTACAGGTTGCATATTGCAATTTTTATGCTGCCAGAATTCATAAACAGCAGCCCTCAAATCATCAGCCTGCAAAGGAAAGGCTTCGACATTTGTAACACTGCTAACAGTACAGTTTGAGTGGGGGAGGTTTGAGAGCTGATCAGGATCGAATGCTGAAGTAGCAAGCTCTTCACCCCAAAAGTCACCAGAACTAAGATATTTATTGAAGAGACTTGTATTTCTACCATCATTGGTGGTCGTAGTCAATATGCCTTGCGTGATGAACAGCATCTGATCAATTTGATTACCTTCCTTAACAATGTAGCTTTCTTGTGCGTACAGCACTGGCTTAAGACATTTGCAAATCACACTCAAAACTGGTTTCCCCATCGTGTCAAAAATTGGCACCTTTTAAACACAACCAAAATAATATACAAGATAGATTTCAGAACTGGCTAGCAAGAGGAAAATTAACTTGCTACTCTTCTAAATTCAATGCTCATTTTTGATATAGAAGAAATAGTTTAAGATAAACTCCTTTGAGAGGTTGGTGCAAGACTAGAAGTGGTCTGTGGTTCAGATCCATTCATTGAGTATGAAGGAAATTTAGTAAAACATAATACTTGCCTTCTCGAGCACGTTTAAGCAAAGGTCGCTCTTCATTTCCCAGATGAGGTTTTGTGGAAGTTTATTGAGCAAATTTTCTACGTCAATACCTCGTGTATCTTGCCATAGAAATTGTTGGTGATTCTTAACCATCTGTTGGAGATTCTGAGAGAGCATTCCAAATGTCTTCCACTGCTCTATCTTTCGTTGCTTAAACCTAATCTCCTCTGATTTTATGGTTTCAAACTGCAAATATATCTATTCATAGCAAGAAACACGTTTCATTAAACGATCTTACTTTCACTGTGCTCCATCTTAAGCATACAAAAGTAAATTAAGAGTGAAGAATAGAAATATATATACACACACACACACACCTACCGTTATATTTCCAAGTACAAGGAGAAGCAGCAACAAGCTAGAGATGATAATGAAACTTGCCAATAAGTTTTCCCCCTCATGGGCACTTGTTCGAAGGTTTTGACCGGCACAACTGCAATATGTATCAGGCATTAACATCAGAAGTTGTAGAAAATTGCAAGGATAGTTTGGGAATAAGGTGATGTGAAATGTGATGGTTAGAAAATATTAGATGCTAAGAAAAAGTAAGTGTGCTACAGCTTGTAGTCCAGTGGTACTCATGCCCTCAACATATATTGAGGGTGTGAGTTCGAGCTCCCATGAGCAATGGTAGTTAGCCATAATAAGAGAAGAAAAATTAAAAAGCAGAAACTACGTACAATGACTGCATTCTGCAAGCCAATTATAAAAGCTAAAACTTATTGTTAGTAAAGTTACACCGGCAGGTAAGATAAGTATATAAAAATTGATAGTACTATCAACAACTTAAGATATTGTTAAACATGATCAAATACTAATGTTGGGGTTGATTTCCTTTCCCACTCCTTTGACATAAGTTTAAATTTTTTAGTCCTATTTCACTAAAGCTTTAAACTTTTTGGATCAAAAGTTCTATAAAATTAGATAGTTTAAGCCATTCCTTTAACTGTATATATGTTCTTCCACTTTTGTTCACATTTTTCATATGAAAATCATTGTTGAGAAGTTCATTGTTGAGAAATTTCTAAAGTACCAAATGGTGGATTCAAAGATTGTTGTCAACCAAGTCGAAGAATTACATATTCTTATCCATGAACTTGCGGGCAGAAGGCATGGTTCTATCGGTACAATTTGCTGTCGGATCTGTGATAGAAAAATTGCCTCAATCTCGAAACGATTTCAAGATACATAAAACACAGTGAGTTTGAATGTTTGATTCAAGTTTCTGCAATATTTTTTAATGTCATCACATCAAAATTTTCACATCATTTTCATAAGAAAATTTGTATCCAACAATGTATGACTTTTGCTGTTCTTTGGTGGGTATTTTCAATTAAAAACAATTATCACGTGCGGATGTCTACATTTTATTAAATTCTTGATGAATTCCTTAATATATTACTACAATAATATTGCTTTTTTTTTTTTTTTTTTTTTTTTTTTTAAAAAAATCGTGGGAAATCCTACCGTGAAATCACCGCTTCCGGACTTAAGCGGAGTAGGTAAAACCCCAGACTGTCCCAAGCTTTTACAAGAAACGCATTCTCTGAATTTGAACCTAAAACCTCAAGATGAGATCTTGAGCCCTACACTACCAAGTCACGGCCCTTGATGACACAATAATATTACTTGTAACTGCATTAACAGATTAATTGTTTAGAGAAAATTTTAAAATATATATAGATATATTTAGTAAACCCCACATCATTCTCTGTACATTTTTAGTGGTGAACAGTCGATTTTCATTCAGGAGAAAAAGAATAATTACTCCGAAACAATCAATTATTGAAAACATAATTTTATTTTAGTGGGGTGGGGACGATGCAAAAAGATAAATACAAAATACATTCATAACACAAAAGTCTTGTGTTATTCGACTTGGGGTGCTTACGTCCTCAAGGGAGTAACAGAGGGCGATTCCAATCTAAGGCAAGTTAATAAGATTATAAACGAAAAGAGCAAAACAATTTACACCATTGCATTCAAATTTGTCTTTGCAAGTGCTGTGTGTACGCTCTATTATCTAACACAACATTCATCAGTAGCTCCAAGACCTGAGTTGATGAAGCTAGCTGGTGGTCTCTATCTAGAATAAGAATGGGGAATAGACTTTAAGGCCATGTTTCTTGATTTCACAGAGTTGGTAGTTACCAAACTAAACAAAAGCCTTTTAGGTCGGCTGCGTGGTTCCATTCATGTCATTATATTTTATCCGGAGTCATTGTTTCATTAAACTCGGTAAAATATAATTCAATAAATAAAAATGCAAATTTCATACCATCTTTTATGTATTCTAGACTCTGAGTAGCTTGACATGGGCTTAGTGGCGCATTGAAATTTAGGTGTTCTATTTCCTCCAAAACCTTGCAACTCCATTTCAATTTTCAAGTTATCTCGGCAATCATCAACTCACGTACTCAACGTGCACTAATTTGTTCTCTCTAATGACACCCTCTTCCTGAAGAGAACCACTGAGCCCTACAGCAGCACCAAGTGTATTAGCAGAAAATCCTGAAGGATAAATTACAGTGCCTGACCCAGATACTTCTCCTCCAGCCTCTGCAGCCTTTTGATCTGGCAACATATTCTCCCTCGCTAGCAGAGATATTTCAAGCTGCTTCTTCTTATAGACACGCCAAGCTGCTTGTATTACACGAGCTTTCGAAGTCCTCCATTTGGGGCAGTAGAGCCTGAAAATGTCTAGAGGTTGCATATTGCGATTTTGACGCTGCCAGAATTCGTAAACAGCAGCCCTCAAATCATCAGCCTGCAGAGCAAAGGCTTCGACATTTGTAACACTGCTAACAGTACAATTTGAGTGGGGGAGGTTTGAGAGCTGATCAGGATCTAATGCTGAAGTAGCAAGCTCTTCACCCCAAAAGTCACCAGTACTAAGATATTTATTGAAGAGACTTGTATTTCTACCATCATTGGTGGTCGTAGTCAATATGCCTTGCGTGATGAACAGCATCTGATCAATTTGATTACCTTCCTTAACAATGTAGCTTTCTTGTGCGTACAGCACTGGCTTAAGACATTTGCAAATCACACTCAAAACTGGTTTCCCCATCGTGTCAAAAATTGGCACCTTTTAAACACAACCAAAATAATATACAAGATAGATTTCAGAAACTGGCTAGCAAGAGGAAAATTAACTTGCTACTCTTCTAAATTCAATGCTCATTTTTGATATAGAAGAAATAGTTTAAGATAAACTCCTTTGAGAGGTTGGTGCAAGACTAGAAGTGGTCTGTGGTTCAGATCCATTCATTGAGTATGAAGCAAATTTAGTAAAACATAATACTTACCTTCTCGAGCACGTTTAAGCAAAGGTCGCTCTTCATTTCCCAGATGAGGTTTTGTGGAAGTTTATGGAGCAAATTTTCTACATCAATACCTCGTGTATCTTGCCATACAAATTGTTGGTGATTCTTAACCTTCCGTTGGAGATTCTGAGAGAGCATTCCAAATGTCTTCCACTGCTCTATCTTTCGTTGCTCAAACCTAATCTCCTCTGATTTTATGGTTTCAAACTGCAAATATATCTATTCATAACAAGAAACACATGTCATAAAATGATCTTACTTTCACTTGTGCTCCATCGTAAGCATACAAAAGTAAATTAAGAGAGAAGAATAGAAATACATATATACACCGACCGTTATATGTCCAAGTACAAGGAGAAGCAGCAACACGCTAGAGATGATAATGAAACTTGCCAATAAGTTTTCCCCCTCATGGGCACTTGTTTGAAGGTTTTGACCGGCACAACTGCAATATGTATCAGGCATTAACATCAGAAGTTGTAGAAAATTGCAAGGATAGTTTGGGAATAAGGTGATGTGAAATGTGATGGTTAGAAAATATTAGATGCTAAGAAAAGGCAAGTGTGCTACAGCTTGTAGTCCATTGTTACTCATGCCCTCAACATATATTGAGGGTGTGAGTTCGAGCTCCCATGAGCAATGGTAGTTAGCGATAATAAGAGAAGAAAAATTAAAAAGCAGAAACTACAATGACTGCATTCTGCAAGCCAATTATAAAGCTAAAACTTATTGTTAGTAAAGTTACACCGGCAGGTAAGATAGTATACAAAAATTGATAGTAATAGTACTATCAACAACAATCCTGAAATTTTACTGAAACTTATTTCACAACAATCAAGAAAAGCTCATTGATAAGTATATAAGTATATACTTAAGATATTGTTAAACATGATCAAATACTAATGTTGGGGTTGATTTCCTTTCCCACTCCTTTGACATAAGCTTAAATTTTTTAGTCCTATTTCACTAAAGCTTTAAACTTTTTGGATCAAAAGTTCTATAAAATTAGATAGTTTAAGCCATTCCTTTAACTGTATATATGTTCTTCCACTTTTGTTCACATTTTTCATATGAATATCATATGAACATATGAGCTGTTTTTAATCTTCCACTCTTTCTTGACAATCTTCTGGAAGACTTTGGTTATATATGGGGATGAGATAGTTGGTCTTGTTTATCTTTTAGGATTGAAAAAAATGGAATAACACCAAACTAAATCAACGGGATATGCACAAACCTGACAGTTTGCAAGCCCCATCGAAAACAGTAGATGAACTTCTTGGTAAAATCTCTCTCTTCCACCATACCAGATTGAAGAGCATCGATGAATATTCCAAAATTAAACATTCTGGTATCTTGTACCATAATTGGGCAAAATCCAGTTAGAAATGTGTAGTTTCCAAAAGTTTCGTAACAATAAAAAGAAGTAGGGTGGCATTCAGTATAATCTTTGCAGGCTTTCTTCCAGCATTCAGTTTCCCTTTCTATAGCCATTAAATACCATAAAGATCCAAATACCTAATTAAACAAACAAAAAAAAAACAGCAAGTGATCACTCTTTCATCAAACATTTAGAAACCAAAAGTGTTTCTCTTTTTCAGACAAAAGTTAAACTAACTTACATGTGCCGCCAGCAAGTAAATAAGAACACAACATCCAGATTTAACCCATTTTATTTGATCAAGTATGCCTGAAGTACTTTCAGCTATTGCATATAGCCGATAGATTCGATAAAACCTTGGCACATATTGTACAATTACAGTCACTTTCAACAATACCATTGCAGGAAAAAATGCTGAGCCTTTTGATGTTATAATAATTATCAAAGTCACCACCTGAACCAAATAAAAGTTGAAATTCTAAAAAGGAATATCAAATTGAGAGTAGAAAATTTTCAGTATGAACAAAACATATACATACATATATAAGAATGTTTAGCTACATCAGGGTTTTGCTTAGTTACCTGTGGGATTGGAAGACAAAAGAGATGGTTCTGGAGGAAGGACTTAATTGTAAAATTTTCTCTTGCATTTAAGTTACAAGAACACATTACACTAAAGACATCAAAGGTGGTTCTGACAAAAATGGCTGTAATTGCCAATTTTTTGTCCAAGTCAACACATTTCTTTTTATCATTGACTAGAAAAATGTAAAAGAACAGAGGATCCAGAGAAGTAGAGATTATAGTTACTGCTAGCAAAATCCAATTCCAAAAAGGTCCCCTTCGGCCAACGATTCTCTCCATATGATTAGCTAGACGTTGACTTGCCATTTATCCAAGCACACTGCAGAATCAAAACTTGAAGAAACATGGTTAGTTTCAACATCAATCACTTACATTATCAAATCAGAGAAGCATAAAATGGTTTCTACCAGTTTTCAGATCCTGCAAATAAGGAGTTCAGAGGAAGAAGATGGTTTTTTTTCCTGGAGTAATTTTCTTTAGACTGTTTGGAAAAGTTTATAATGAACTTTGACTTATTTTTTCTAAGTTATATTTCGGGCCCAGATTTTAAGATTTTTAAAAAAAAATTAATAAAATATAGAGAGATTCCTCCAAGAATAAAATATTGAATTGATTTTTTTCGGTTCGTTTCAATTTTATCGTTCCAAAAAAATTGAAATCCTAATGAAATCCATTTTCGATTCTAATTTCCTAAAATTATAAACAGGCAGTTCAATTCCGTTCCGAAACCAAGGCATTTATTCTCTCTCTAAACGACTCCTGGTTTTGTTCAGATCACAGGACATGGATTCTGGGAGACAACCAGCTCGGAGAATTAGATTCAGAAGGCTTTAGACACGGAAAAGGTTTTAAAAGTTGCATATCATTGATTCTCTCTCAAAACTAACTCTGTGTTTTGTTGAGATCACAGGGCATGGATTCTGACACAGGTACTGCTACGAGACTTAGATATCGAAAGGGTTCAGTCCCAGAGAATCCAGTTCCTGTTTCTTTAACAGATGAATCTGAATCTAGTCGCCGCTCCCGTTCCCGTTCAGATTTTCCAACATCCAATGTCAAAAGCTTGCTTTATTTGATGAAAAACGTTTCCCTGGGGAGTCAAAGTCAATACATTGCTTGGATACGAATCATACTGTTTGTGATTCCATCATCTGTGGATCCTTTAGCTTTCTATATTCCTGCAATTAATGATGATAAAAAATGCCTTAATTTGCACAAGCAATTTCCTTCTACAGCTTTTGCTTTCTCTTTAGCTTGTAAGATCTTTGTAGTGATTATCGGTTTGTTCTTTATGATTGCTCATATGATGTTTAAAAGAGGGAATCGGCGGAGATATAATCTCTGCTCCTTCCTCGTTGACTTTCTGATCAGCGTTCCTGTTTTAGAGGTGAGTCAGATTCTCTTTCAGTTATGTATTTTTACATCTTATGGATTCTGAATTGGCTCTGCTGTATCCAGATGGTAAATATGACAGGCTCTGGATTATGGGGTGCATTAAATTTCTTTAAACTTGTTATTGTTATCCAATATGTGGCAAGGATTATTAGAATCTACTCATCGTTTTCAAGAGCTATAATTCGGCCAAGAAAACTTGTTGAAGCTACATGGCCTAGAGTCGCATTCAATCTTTTTCTTTACCTACAAGCTGCTAATGTAAGTATAGTTTCATTGAGAATTTTATATCATTGGGCATACAATTATTTATCAACTAGTGACTTGCTGGTCCTTGTAGGTATTTGGAGGTTTATGGTATTTTATGGCCATCAAAAGAGAAATTGAATGCTGGAACAAAGCCTGCATAAATCATACAGGACAGAGGCATTGTTCTTTTAACTGTAATGACAGTTTAGAAGATTACACATTTGTAAGTGAATTATGCCCAACGAAGAAACGAAATACAACAATCCATGATTTTGGAATATTCCATGGTGCTCTTGAGTCTGGTATAGCGGAGGATACAAATATTCTGCAGAAGTTTTTACATTGTTTTGTTTGGGGCCTACAAAATCTCAGGTTTGTTCATGTATGATACTGTTCTTGTTGGTAGAAGGTGTTTGGGTGGTGTGCTTTCTAATCTCAACTTTGTTCCTTTGTATAAATTCAATTGCTGTTCTTACACAGTCTTTGAACTATACCGATATATTAAGAAAACCAATTGTTGTGCAACGTCTACTGCCTCTCCATTAATTTCATTCTCAGTGTCCTACTTTATTCTCCTATCTCCATTTTCAGTCACATTCAGATGTTTGATTTGAGAGAGAGTGGAGGTTTAAAAACAGGTCATTGGTATTAAATAAAGAGAATGAAGTTGTAAAGAGAATAAGAACCGATTTGATACCTTACTTGAGTGATTGGTACGCTTTGTTATAGGCTTTTCTTCACCATGAATGTAGACAACAATGTTTTGGCTTGTTATCTGGTACTCATTATTACCAAATTCTTGTAAATGTCTTGAGAAAGTTAAATTTTCTGGAATCTATTAGCAGTTCCTCTATGAGCGGAGTTATTTTTTTTTATGTCACTTGTCAAACTATGTCCTACAATAATAGTTTCACTACTTCCAAACTCATGGAAATTACAATTTGTAAGTTTAATGTCCGATGGATTTAATTTGTTGCAGTAATTTAGGTCACAACCTTCAAACAAGTAGCGACCTCCGGGAAAACATCTTTGTGATTTTGCTTGTCAACTCTGGTTTAATGTTGATTGTCCTTCTGATAGGAAATTTGCAGGTTACCATCTCTTTCTGATTCTAACTCGTCAATTTATTTTCATATGCTTGAGTTGAACCACAGTTTGAAGTTTTACGTTTTTGGACTATGGTTATTGTAAAACAGACATATCTGCTGTCCAGAACTGGTAGATTAAATGAGATGACAAAGCAGCCGCGAGAGATAGAGGAGTGGGAGCCCTTCCAAAAGATCTCCAAGGATCTCCAGCAACAGGTGAAAAAATATAAGTCATACATATGGCGAAAAACCAATCACATTGATGTAGAAAGTTTACTTAACAATCTTCCCAAGGAACTGAGAATGGAAATAAAGCGCGAACTTTGCTGGCCTCTTCTAAAGAAAGTGAGTTCCTTTTTTGTCTCTCCAGAGTTCCTTTTAATAAGTAACCAAGCTTAAGGAAATTGAAATATATACAGAAAATAAACTTATACTGTTACATGTATCGATCAAGGTACAAGAGTGCATGATGCTGAAGGAAGAAACATTGGATGCTCTGTGCGATCGTGTAAAACCAGCTTTCTTCGCTGACCACACTTACATTCTTCGGGAAGGAGACCCAATTGATGAGATGATTTTCGTGTTGCAAGGAAAATTATTGACCTACACCTTCAAGGATATAACTAGTGGCACCACAAGCTCTGATAATAAAAGAGATGACAGCCATACCACAATGAAAAATGATCATCTGCAAGATGGTGACTTCTATGGAGAAGAACTTATCGACTGGGCTCTGAGAGACCGCTTTTCAATTTCACTTGATATCCCTAAGTCAAACAGAAACATTCAGGCGCTTACAAATGTTGAAGCCTTTATTCTTATGGTTGATGACCTGAAAATTGTATACATTGATATGATGATCAGGCAGCTCAGGTCATACAATTAGCCTGGAGCGGTTATCATACCAGAAGGCTGAGAGAATGGGAGCAAAAAGACTTGATAAATGAGCCAAGAGAAGGGAGGGAGCTAGCAGAGCTGCTTCATGTTCAGTACAACAGACCTTTATTTTCCTTCTTGCATGATCAAATGTTAGTTCAAAAGATTATATCTCTTTTTTTTTTCTGGAAAGTCAAAAGATTATATCTTCATATGATGAAGCACTTTACATGGTCAACTTCAACAGCTTATCATCATCAACTCGAGATCCTCAGTTGACAGGACTCATGATCAAATCCCCAACTTCTTTAGGCATGAGTTCACGGAGCAATCAGGTCTCTGAGGGAAGTGTCATGGACCCTCTGGAGCTCAAAGATGGCTCCAGGAACAGGTGTGTGTGTATATATATCTTAAATTTCATATTTTCACGTACGTACAACTGGAAACTGTCTCTTTGTGGAAAAAAAAAAAAGAGTAAGGCTTCGTAGCGTATATCAAGACTTTCACAAACCCTACTTATAGTGAAACTCTTACTCACTGGTTACGACCTTTTTAGCTATACACACACTGAGAAATAATCTGGTGGGCAATTTTGCTTTGCTTCAAAATTTTGATGTTGCAGAAAAACATTGCCGTGGTGGACTGAAGTGAGAGTTAAAACAGGCCCAGGGGCTGTATTGAAGAGGATGTTTGATGGCCGCAGAAAATATGGTCTAAAAGACCTTCTTGGAGCCAAATATCTCAGGTAATTATTGATCACAAAATTATTATTATTATTATTATTATTATTATTATTATTATTATTATTATTATTATTATTATTTGCACTTGATGATTAATTTTGTGTGCTTTATAGAATGCAACTGTGCTTATAATCTCTTGAAAAGTAATATTTGACCATGCCTCAGACTAGAAAGTCTGATCTTGGCATTGGTTAAACCATTCAGAATTACATGTTACAAAGCATATATCAGATAAATTGAAGATTGAGCCCATTCACTGTAACATAAATAAAATCTTTTTGTGCATTGGAAGTATGTACAAATTGTCAGAAAAAATCATAACTTGCAGATAAATAATATACATGTCATAATTTTATGTGATATTATCATTGTATATCCAAAGATTATCAGATTATCAAAAACACATAATTCCTTTGATTTGGTTTGCCGATTCACCAAAAGATTATAAACTCTATCGGCTGTTCATCTCTTCACTAACACATATTATTAATTGTATATTCAAAAATTGTCACATTATCAAAAATACCCTGTAAATTTACACTTTTTGGTGGAACGCTAAACAAAATCGAATGAATTGTGTATTTTTGTTAACATGATAATATTTAAGTATATGATTGATAATATCCCTAATTTTATGGAATGTATAAAAAAATTTAGGTCATAATTGTTAAGGAATATTATTATGGATGAAAATTCGGGGTTATTATCCTAAGTTCTGACCCTATGCGGAATTATAAAAACATAAGCAGGACAAGTCCTGTTACTGCTACTATGGAATTGCAACAGGCAAATAAACAGGAAACCCACAATAACAAATAATAAAATATGCTGCAAATATAAAACAACAACGATAAATAAAGCAGCAAATAAAATCAATCACACAAAATTCAACACAATAATTTTGGTGACGAAGTGGAAAACTCTTCCGAGTAAAAAACCACTCCGGGTATAGGCTACCACCCGAATCCACTATATCGAGAAAAACTTACAGCGATGGTCAAGACCTATGGTGGCAACTCCACCGACTCAAGTACCTCTCTTGCAAGAAACTCAAGGCAACTCCTCAAGCCCGCGACCCACGGTTTCTTCAGAACCTCTGAAGTCTCTGAGTAGATTATATCACCAATGACGCCGGAACTCCGACTACCAAACTTCCTCCTAAAGAACTCTAAAGGATTAGGGAATTTGTGGTTAAGTTGTGTTGAAGGTTTATCAAAGATGAAATCACACCATTAATAGAGAAGACAAGAAGATGAAGAAGTCTTCAATGGTGGATTCAAAGAGAGTTGAAAGCTTTGAGAGATTTGGCTCAAGAGAATATGCTTCAACTAATGAGAATGGCGGCTAAGGGTTATATTTATAGGTAGGGTTAAAACCTAGGGTTTTGCAGGCCAAAAACGCGTTCAAATCGCAGTCGCGTTCGAACGCTTACTAGAACGCTACACGAACGCGCCCTTTCTGTGAAGACTCGTTCGAACGTCAATCGAACGCACAACGAACGTGAGCTCTCTGGAATGCTCCCGTTCGAACCCCACAAGAACGTGCCTCGAACGTTTGCTCTCTGGAATGTGCTCGTTCGAACCCAATAGAGAACATGACACTAACGCCAACCGTTCGAACACTGCAACGAACGCACCACGAACGTATGTCTGATGCACAGCAGCCAGAAACCAGTCCAATTGCACAAAGATCTTCAAGAAAGATTACAACTCAATTGAACTTGTTTTGTCACGGACACATGCCAATAAAAATGGAACTAACAATGGAAACAATATTAAGGAAATATTACCTCTTTCCTTAATAAGCTGAAGCCTGAGAGAGCCGAAACCTGAGAGGGAGTGAAATCCCGACAGATTGCCGAAGCCTGAGAGAGAGCTGAAACCTGAGAGGGAGCGAAGTCCCGAAAGGAGCTCGAAAACCCGATGGGAGATAGCCGAAACCCGAAAGAGAGAAGTGTCTAAAAACATGTCTAAAAACATAAATTCAGGAAGGCTTTAAAAACAACGAAGTGATTTAGTGTTCGAAAAATCAATGAACTAAAAAAAAAATGCGATCCCATAGTCAGAAATTTAAGGGACCAATAAGATGAGAATTGAAAAAAAAAAAACATGCGGTCTGTAAATGGGAGCTAATGGGGCCAGAGATGTAATGGTGGCTTGGAGTGGCTGGAGAAAAAAACAGTGTTGCAGACTGAAGGGAAATGCAGTAGCTGGTGTGCGCATGGTTGGAGAAAAAGTAGGCGGCACTTGAATTTATATATCAAATGTGCCAACTGATGCTTGATGATTCCGGCAACGAAGAGTAACACGGCGACAGTGGAGTAGCTGTGATGTCGCGCTGTGTAGGTGGAGTACCTGAGCTGCATCTCACGCAGAACGACCAAGTGTCGATGATGGGGTATCTTCTTTATGGCTATGTTGCTGTTAGTGTGTGTAGGGCTTTGTGAATTGGGGAATTTCGGCAATAGAGATAATATGGGGCAGTGAAGGTTGCGAGACAAAGTGGTAGTAGGGAAGGGGGGCGTGAGGGTCACGTAATTATGGTAGTCACGATCCCCCACGGGTCGATGAGAATTAGAGAGAAACTAAAAAAGTCAGAACTTGGTCTCTGATACAGTGATACTATGTTAGATAATGAAAGAAAGTATTGAACTCACTTTATATAATATTTACAATAGTATGGGTCTTTACATAGGCTACATAGAAAATCAAAATAGGAAATTAAACTTGTAATTATGTACAATAATAATTAATATAAGAAATCTTCATATATTAAGGAAATATAATAAAATCAAAAATCCTAAAGATATTAGGAATTCTATTTTGGAGATTGATTCTATAATAAAGAGATAATATTTCCTTAATATTGTTTCCAATATTAATATTCCTTAACAGTCATATGCGTGCTTTTGATGATCTGTCGCTACTCTAACAAACGAGACAACAATAGGATACCGGTGAAGTCACAAAAGAAAGAGAAGACATTGAAGGAAGGCGTCTCTGAGAGCCATGATAAGAACAGCAGGCTTGTGTTCTTTGAAGGGTGTAATCTAGTCTTCCACTTGGAGGACTTGCTGAGAGCATCAGCTGAGGTGCTTGGAAAGGGAGCATTTGGCACAGCATATAAGGCGGCATTGGAGGATGCTAGCACGATTGTTGTGAAGAGGTTAAAGGAAGTGAATGTAGGGAAACGAAAGTTCGAGCAGCAGATGGAGATTGTTGGAAGTATAAGGAATGAGAATGTGGCTGCATTAAGAGCTTATTACTGTTCTAAATATGAGAAGCTCCTGGTGTATGATTATTATGAACAAGGCAGTGTCTCGGAAATGTTGCATGGTAAGTTCAGTCTTGTCCAATCTGTAAAACCACTGTTACTATGAATCTCCGATCATTCATCATTATACCCTAATACATCTCTAATTTGCAGGAAGAGGAGGCGGGGGCCGGAGTTCTTTAGATTGGGAAACCAGAGTAAGAATTGCAATTGGTGCAGCAAGAGGCATAGCTCACATTCACACAGAAAATGGTGGGAAACTTGTCCATGGAGGCATAAAGGCCTCAAATATTTTCCTCAACTCCCAGGGAAATGTTTGTGTTTCCGATATTGGTTTGGCAGCACTGGTGAGTCCAATGCCGCCACCAGCTATGCGGGCAGCAGGGTACCGTGCCCCAGAAGTAACAGATACCCGGAAAGCAACCCAAGCATCCGATATCTACAGTTTCGGGGTCTTACTGCTTGAGCTTCTCACCGGGAAATCCCCAGTGCACGCAACAGGTGGTGAAGAAGATGTTCACTTGGTGAGGTGGGTAAATTCTGTTCTTAGAGAAGAGTGGGCAGCTGAAGTGTTTGATATTGAACTTTTGAGGCTTCCCAACATAGAGGAAGAAATGGTAGAGATGTTGCAAATAGGAATGGCTTGTGTTGTGAGAATGCCGGAGCAAAGACCAAAAATGATGGATGTAGTAAAAATAGTTGAGGAAGTCCGGCGAGTGAATATCAAAAACAGCGTATCCTTCGAAAATAGATCAGAAAAATCAAGCTCAGCCCCAACACCAAAGGCAACCGAAATTGCATCTTCCTCTACTGCACATTGAGATTTTTTTTCAGCATAGAAACCCAGTAGCTATTAATGGTCATGGTATAATTTTCCAATTCATTATTTCTTAGTTGTTTTCTTTACTTTATGTTTCAGTGAAAATTTTAGTGCTAAGATTAGTTTAGCAACCTAATCCAGCTAAGGTCATTGTATTGTTTAGTCATGACTCTGTTCTTATCCATGTGGAATTAAATGTTCTTGATTGATAAATAATTATAAACAATACGGTATGATCCATCTATCTCTCTCTCACTCATCCACTCTTCAGATGCATGGTTGCTTCAATATGAACGTTATTGTGCTTAGGTAGCTTGTTTCCTATATTTCAGTGTTTTCAGATGCTGAAAAGTAAGTAAATAAATGAATTTTTGGGCAAATATAAATAAAGGTTTATATCCCCTATATCTTTCTGAAAATTATATTGAAATCTTACAATCCCATGCATATTCAACCTTCCCCGTCTCCCCTAATAAAAATGATTTACCGTTTTGAGGCATAAAGACGATACTTGATAATCCATTTAACTCTAGGAGTTAAGTGACAATAGAAAATGGGAAAAGATTATTCAATAAACTAAATTATTTAATTAATTCGATTCAGTTCGGTTCAATTTTTTAGTTAAAAAAATTATTCTAATTCGGTTCGATTCCGATTTTTAATTAAAATATCAAACAATTATTTTTGAAAATAAAAAGATTGTCACTTCGGTTTGATTTTTTCAATTCAGTTCGATTTTCCAGTTTCAATTATTTTATTCATCCACCCCTATTTACCCGTCGCTTAAGCTTTTATAATAAGATATGGCAAACGGTAAAGAATCGGGGCTAATAGAGATTTGTCAATCTTAATTTCATCTTGAATCTCAAACTGTTCGAGATTTTAAAATCTAACTCAATTTTTCATTGAAGACGAGATGATTGAAATAACATGTTCATAGTAAAAAAAATAAACTCAATTAAGATATAATCTTTACTATTCAAATCTTAAGTTTTAAAATAAAATTCATTATAAATAATCAGTAGGACACTCAGAGCTGATATAGATTTGTCAATTTTAATTTCGTCTTGGATCTCAAACGGTTCAAGATTCTAAAATCTAACTCAATTTTTTATTGGAGACGAGACGAATGAAATAACATGTTCATCATAAAAAAAAAAACACTCAATTAAGATATAATCTTTATTATTCAAATCATAAATTTTAAAACAAAATTCATTATTGATATAAGTTTCGATAAAAAAAAAATAGATAAAAAAAGACTCATATATTTATAAGAGAATACTAATTTAAAATTTGTCATTTTCAAATACTCATATCTCATTCATTCAGACTCAAAATCACAATCGGTAAAAATATACATACATTTTACATACATACCAACAACTTTCATCAATAAACATCTCTCAAGTTTTGATATGATCTAAGATGCATTATTCAAGTTTAAAATACCGAATTTTAAAGTTGAAAAAAAAAAGCTCAAAATAGTTAAAATACATCAAGATATATGTTCTTAATCCAATTTCATTAAATATTTTCGAGAGATAATCACCTGGGCAATGACGGTGGGATTTATAGAGTATTTGTATTTTGGCTATAACTTTCTCATAGGATGTCCGATTTGGGTAATTCATGTTGCGTTAGAAAGAGATGTCAAAGATATACAACTTTGTAGTTTACATTAAAGATAAATTTGGATTTCTTCCTAGTTAAAATACGATTACAATAAATCTCTATAATTTTTATGTTTTATGTTTTAAGTTTAATTTATATTTTACGTTCATCGGTTGAATTTTAAAGTTAATTTAAAGGTCATGAACGAAATTTAAGTCTTATTTATCTTAGAATTTAATTTTATTTGTTCAATTAAAATTTTGTTAAGTATTTTAGTTTATTTAGCTTTCCTTATTTAAATTAAATTAGGATTTTACAATGAGCATATATAAAAGGTGCTTTAAGCTTGTAATTTTGATATAGAATTTTGAATAAATAATAGTCATTAGAGTTTAACACCCAATTATGTGTGTTTGAGTAGATTCTCTCTTTCTTTTTTTTTTATTGAACCCTTATCAATACTTATTAAAGATTGACGATATTTGTGGTGTCTGTAAACAGTTAGCAAGATTCAAACAAGAAACAAAGAAAAGTTCCCAAGAATAGGATTCTTAGAGGTTGGACTTGATTTTATGAAGGTTTTGTTTATTAACAAAATATTGACACAAAGTTCTTAGGGTTACGTGCAAATACAAGACTTCCGAAGGATAAAATCCTAGGAAGATCGCATCAAGTTCAGACTTATGTAAGGTCGAAATTAACCCCAAAATTATTGATCGGTGCATTCACACACGTATAACGCAAGCGCACGTATCGTTCAAGTAGTATAAAAATATCGATCTCACGAGGACTTAATTCCTACTGTTGTTATTAATTATTGAATCTATTTATTTACAAGTATCTAATTATAGGGAGAAGAGAATGATTGCTTTTGGTTGGTTGAATATGGATTTGAGAATTAAAATAAAAATAGACTCAAAAGAAAATACTAAGGAAAATAAAAGAAAAGACTCAAAGATATAGGGTTGTGACTCCACACAATATTATCAGAAAGATGAATTGATTCTCTTATATATGTGTAATAAATCAGTTTGCTAACCTAGAACACGATGATATGCAAAAGCCTCTTCCGATGGTCAGACGCAAATACCCAGTATAACCCAATTGAACCATATGTCTATGTCAACCAAATTACCTGGATTCATTAAGTTCAAGTTCCAATAATGGCTACCCCCGCCCAACAGGTATATGTCTATCCTGTAAGAAAATATGTAAATAGTTATCTATCCTCAAGGAAGATCGAGAGCTATTGAATCTAAGGTTGAAACCTAAAATCCCTATGTCTAGTCCATTTTAAGTTTACCACATCAATCTTATTGGTGATCAGACAACAAGAAGCATTAATCTTAAGACTCAATAAACAAACTAAAGAATTACTCATAAAAAGAAAATCAATTATTAAGTGTGGATATTGTGTTTCATCACTTCCCTAGAATAAAAATAAAATACTGGGGGTTTGGGGATCCACCTTTACTATTCTTAATTTAGAAATCTCCCTTATTATAATATAGAATTTATCTGTGATATTACCAACCGACCATATATGTGGTATCCTCATTAAGTCAGATTTTAATTAAGTCCAATCAGCCATAAAAGCGGTATCATTATTTATCCATAAACTAGCCATATAGGCGGTAATTATCTGTCACCTAAAAACCGGCCATATAGGCGGTGTCACTTTATGTCAAATAAATAAAACCAGCCATTAAGGCGGTAATTCTTTTAATTTGAATTATAATTTCTGAATTATAATTAAAGGAGATTAATCTAAATTAAAATAATAAAAGTTTCACCATTCCCCCAGCGGAATTCTAACTACTAAAAATAAAAGAAAAGAGAAGAAGAAGAACTACTACTATTACTGAAAATAAAAATGAATAAATTAAATTACTAAAAATAAATACACAAGATGCAACCCTTAAATTCCTTACAAACCTAAGGAAAGTATGAGAATTACAAATAAAATCGCTTGGTATTTATAGGAAAATCTAAAGGCTTCCACCAATTTCTCCACTGATTGCTCCACCGATTGTTCAACCAAACATGGCACCAAACATGCAAGCATGTTTGGTGGAAGTTTGACAATTTTTATTTTTTATTTTATTAATTTTATTTTATTAATTTTATTTTATATTTTGAAAATGACTATAGTAGTTACACAAAATATACTAGATTGTTCATCAATTTTAGCCCTAGAAACTTCATAATTCGAAAATATTTAAATCTTCAAAGTTGTAGACCTTTGAGTCATTTTTAATCTGCAACTTGAATCAGCTCAATCGGATATCGGACGAAAAAGTTATGGCTAAAATACGAAACATGCGCAAAATTAGAATTTAGGATTGTATTTCATGACGCGTATAGTAAAATTTCATTTTGACCTTTTTTCCTCCGGATTTCATCGTTTTAGCCATGAGTTGATTCCATTAAGTCCCTATATTATTTTTATCTGCAAAATAAATAAAAGCACATCAAAACGTTCATAAAAATCAAGAAACTATATAAAATATTAGGTTAAATGAGTAGGAAATAATGATATAATTACCACTCATCACACCCCTAATCGGTGCGTAATCACACGCGTATAACGCAAGTGCACGTATCGTTCAAGTAGTATAAAAGTATCGATCCCACGAGGACTTAATACCTAAGCTATTAATTTATGAAGTCAAATTTTTACGAGTATCTAATGGATTTATTGATTGATTGAGTGATGACTTTTAAACTTAAAATAAGTAAATAAAAATGACGCGAAAAGAAGTTCAGGAAAATTCAAATTTATAAAATTATCCAGAGTTGTGAATCCTTCCAATATCTTTTAAAAAGATGAAGTGATTATTTTATGTTTGTGTAATATATTGGTTTACTAACCTGGAACATGAAATTATACAAAAGCCTATGTCGATGGTCAGCTGCACATACCCATTGTAATCCAATTAAACCATATGTCTATGTTAACCAAATTACATTGATTCATTAAGATCAAGTTCCAATTGTGGTTACCCCCGCCCGACAAGTATATGTTTATCCTGTAAGGAAATCTATTAAAGGGTTATCTATCCTCAAGGAAGATCGTGGGTTATTAAGTCTAAGGCTTAAACCTAAAATTCCTTTGTCAAGTTTATTTTAAGTTTACCATATCAATCTTATTAGTGGCTAGTTAACAAGACGCATTAAGCTTAAGACTTAATAAGTAAACCTTTATATTACACAAACCATAAAATAACCCCTTATAACCCAGTGATATTGGAATTCATCACAACCCCAGATAACGGACTTAACTACGACACATATCTAAGGCTAATGAAAACTTAAATAAAATAAAAGACATAAAGTAAATGCTAGAAATTAAATAAAGTAAATGTTGGAAATTAAAAAATATAAAAGTACAATAAAAGAAAATACCGGGGTTAGAGGATCCACTTTTAATATTTCAAATTTAGAAATCTCCATTATTCTCAATGTTTACCAATTAATTAACCAGACCAGAAAGGCGGTGATTTCATTTGTCCAAAGTCCAACCGACCATATAGGCGGTAACAAAATCATATAAACCGACCATATAGGCGGTATCAAGGTTAGCACATAAACCGACCGTATAGGCGGAAACTAAATCCAACAATGTAAAACCAACCATATAGGCGGTAAATGAGGTGTGAACCTAAACCGGCCATATAGGCGGAAACTAATTAATCCAAATTTTAATTAAAATAAGGGAGATTAATCTAATTTATTATATTAAAAGTCTTACTTCTTCACCCCAGCAAAATGAGGTTACCTGCTCATGCTATAAACGAAAACACACAAAATTTTATTAAATAAATAAAAAGAAAATACAAGAAAACTCGAATAATATACAAGATACTTTCCTTTAGGTTTTCATGGAGAAACTCCTCCAAAGAAAGCATTGAAAATTTATAAAGTTTAGCTTGATATTTATAGGAAAATTTAAAGGCTTCCACCAATTTCTCCACAAATTGCTCCACCAATAGCTCCACCAAACATGGCATCAAATATGGCACCAAACATGGAAGCATGTTTGGTGGAAGTTTGACAATTTTTACTTTTTTATTTTATTAATTTTATTTTACATTGTTGAAAATGACTATAGTAAATACACAAAATACACTAGCTTATTCATCAATTTCGGCCTTCCAAACTTCAAAATCTGAAAATATTTAAATCTTCAAAGTTGTAGATCTTTGTGCCTTCTTTAATCTTCAACTTGAATCAGCTCAATCGGATATCGGATGAAAAAGTTATGGCCAAAATAAGAAACTAGTGCAAAACTGAAATTTCGGACTGCACTTCGTGACGCTATAGTAAATTTCCGTTTTCGCCATTTTTTGCTCCGAATTTCATTGTTTTAGCCCAGAGTTGATTCCATTAAATTCCAATACTTTATGTATCTGCAAAACACATCAAAAAGTTTATCAAACTCGAGAAACTAAACAAAATATTAGATAAAAGGGGCGGTAAATATTGATATATTTTCCTCTCATCACACCCTCAAACCTAACATTTTGCTAGTCCTCGAGCAAAACAACAAAATAAAATACAAGAAACAATTAAAATTAAACTAAGCCACTTTCGTAGGGATCACGGTTGCATTTAACATATGCAACAAGCCTTTAAACCCCTAGGTGTCCCTAGTGGACGAGTTGTAGTCTCGTGAGGGTTTACAGCAATGATACCCACAAATATTTTACAAAAGTAAAAAAATAGTAAAACTAATGCACACAAAAGCAAAAAGACAAGAGAAAAGAGAATAAACAAGTTAGTGACTAAATATGTGAAATTTCTACTCCATGTTAGTAGTTGTTTTCTTCTTTCTAAATTACCACCGAATAAGTAATTCTCCGATTATTTTTACCATTCTTCATATACACAACCAACAAAATATTATCAACTCATTTTTGCCCACAACAGTCACAAGTGCAGTTGATAAGAGAGTAATATTTTTGTCCTAAAGTTCTATCAGATTTCACACCTTTTATAGCAATGGAATAATTTTTCTGATTTTTTTGCTGATTTTTTCTTTCTTTTTCTGATTTTTTTTTATTATATACAATATCTTCCGTCTATGTAGCGAGCTTTGGGCCGGTGCTCCAAAACCAGTTGGCTTTAGGGCACCAGGTGTTAAGACACTCATACGAACTTAATTACTCAGACTTCAGATATATATATTTTTTGGCAACCTCTTTGATCCATGTAGCGATTTTTGGGATAGTGACTCCCAAACTAGTTGGTTTTAGGGCACTATGTGTTAAAACACCCTTACAGACTTAATGACTCGGATCTCAGACTTTTTTTCACACTTTTTTTCATACTGATTTAGGTTATGCCGGTTCCGGTAAAGGAACTAGCCGTTTGGCTCACCGATATAGGACCGGTATTGTGACCGACTTGGTATGTGCCGGTTCCAGTAGCCATGCATTCCAAAGGTTCACCTGTATGTGACCAGTATGAGACCGGTATGGTCCATGCCGTTTCCAGTGAGCATGCAAAACTCAGCATCTCACCGGTATGGACACAATAAAGGATCGGTATGCCGATCTTTGTACCAAAAATACAAATATGAAGGTTTTTATGCATTTTGTACATGAACCTAATGCATCTAAGTGAATGTGCATGTTTCCTATAAGCTTTGTCACTTGAATACTCAAATCACATTACAATTAGAGCATTAAGCTAAACTTCATATATATAAAATCTTCGATGTATGCAAGTCTTCACATTCTTCGCTCTTCACCATCGTGGCTTCGACATCTTTTTATATTATCTCGCATTTGCTTCACTCTCATTGACGTCATCAAAATCCATTATGCGAGATAACATTATAGAATGCAACTATAGGGAATGTGCTTATAGTCACCTGAAAAATAAAATTTGACCATGTCACATACCAGAAAGTAACATCTTGTCATTGGTTAAACGATCCATAATTACATGTTACAAAGCATATATGATATAATTAGAAAGATTGAGTTTGACTTTAATGCAAATAAAATTTTTTAAACATCGAAAATATGTACAACTTGTATATCATAATTTTATTAGTTAGTTGTACGTACAAAGAATGTACAATAGATTTAGTTTATAATGACAAGGAATATATATCACAATAGGAGGATATAAGATTAAAAACATAAAAACTGTACTTGACTTGCATATGAACCTTGCAGCTCCATGTTTTTCTCTTATTACTACTCGATTTTCTTGTTATGAACTTGTATATTTTTTTTGTCGTATTTAATTTTTAGGACCGATATTTGTACCGAAGAAATTACTGAATTGAACTATGTCCTTAAATAAATAGAAGTGTGTATCTGCGATATAATGATATATAGTTATAGTTAATTTCAATTCAAAATTATATGAAAATTTCTTCTTACAGGGGCTACTACAGGTGTACTCACAAAATTGACAAAGGCTGCTTGGCTACAAAACAAGTGCAAAGATCAGATGAAGATCCCACAATCTTTGAAATAATCTATAGAGGAAACCATACTTGTGCTCAAGAACCAAACACTGGCATTGAGCCCCAACAACAACCAGAACAAGCACTCTTGAATCTCAAAAAAGGCCTTAAAATTGTGACACAAGATTTAGACATTAATCCCCAACAACCATTTCCTCCTTTCACTTCCCTTCACCTTCACCATCACCTTCAATGGTAATAAATTCCAATTTCACAGCAAATTTTTCGCCTTCTTTTATATCTCCTCAAGCATCTGGGAGTACAGATTATAATTTTCAAAGCTCTTCTCATTACTCAGAGCTCAATGAGATCATCTCATCAGGTGCCACACTGCTGCTGGTGCTTCTGCTGTTGTTCCTAGTACTTCAGCTACAAATTCACCAACTGTTGGCTTGGATTTTCCTTTTGATGATATTGAATATGACCCAAACTTTACATTTGATAATTTAGGATTATTTTCCTCATTCCTGCCAAAACAATCAAAGTGAAGAGTTCATAGAACAAGCATATATAAAAAGATGAGACTTTGCCAAAGTGTTCAAAGTAGTATATATATTTGCCAAGCGAAATTTTCTTGGCCTCATTGTGTGATGTAACATTTTTTTTCCTATTTTAATTTTCCTTCGAAATTATAGTTTTTATGTTTTGATAATGTAAGTGTTGCCGCATCCAAGGGGTATGGTTTGGTGGAAAAGTGTTTAGAATTCGGTTGTCAAGGTTTTATCTGCTCTGCTAAGTCTGGGTCGGATGATTTGACAGCTGGATTTCTAATGTTTCTAAAAAAAAAATGTAATTGCTGCCAATAAATATATATTATAATTCAATAAATTTTTTTTTCATAAACTTTATAGTCATAGGCAATTAAAACATATTTAACAAATTTGTTTGGTGGCAGCTTATTTATTAGCCCGACCCTCATCGGGCTCCGTTGAACCCATGCCTTACACTCTGAAACAAGTTTTTAATCATCGAGTCGGTTAAGTCTTCTGATGCTTGTCCTCGGGCAAGATTCCGACTCGGTCATCGGGCAAGCTTTTGGTGCAAATTCTTAGTGTATAAGCGAATGAGATTTACTGCTATGCCTATGGTGTCGACGACCATGATATTATTGGGCTCGCAGTCCGTAGAGAGTTTGGATAGCCTGCGGGGGACTACCCAGAGAATGAATGAGTCGCCACCCAATATAATACAATGGGAATGATTTAGTGCCGTACTACACCCTTCACAATATCCGATCTTAAATGGTCTCTTACTGATGCCAATATAATATCTGGTTTCAAAATAGACTAAGTCATATCTTATCATGCAATGACAGTTTACAACATACGATTGTGCAATCATTAACAATAAAGAAGCAAAATTAATAAAGATAAACATCCAGAAGCGGTGCAATACTGATTAAATAAAACAACATACATATCTCGCCGGCCTAGCTTTGGAGAAGCCTAACCTGATATTTTTTATATCCTTGATGTCCGGTCCGACATAGTGCATATTTGGCCGAACATTCCTTCCATATTAGAATGATAAATAACATAGAAACATGGGTAGCACCAGTAACAACTAAACAATAATGTCATAACAATATTAAAATAGTAAATAACATAATAGTCAGACAAAATAGAGCACATTTATCGTCGGGCTGACTTTGGAGAAGTCGGATCGGAGATTTTTTGTGTAATACATTTCTTACCAGATTAATGCAAGTTTGGTCGGATATTCATCGTGATATAGGAACTTACACAATGTGGAAATATGCATAACTTGCATGAATAATGAAACAAAAATAGAACGATTATAAAGCAAGTAATAATAACAAAATAGTAAGTAAATAAAATATGGAATGTCCGGATATAATTTCACATAGGCGATGTCCGATCAGATATGCATTGAGTCTAGCCGGATGATGAACACTAAAAAATATGCATTTATTAAAGATAATTAATTATTTTACACGTACCTTTTTATTAATCCCCTTAATTTACCGTATTTCTGAATTAATAATTAAACTTATGTTTTATATATTTTTATTGTGATTTTTAATTCTATATAGGTGAAATAATATTTTGGATGCATAATTAGGAAAATAGACTTGACATTTGGATTTTGGAGTGCAGAAACTTAAAATGGCGTTCTAACAGTTTACAATTTTGAAAATTCTAACTTTGTGTAATTTTTGTATTTTGGCCATAACTTTTTACTCTGATATCAGATTGAGACGATTTCAGTTTCAGATGAAAGAAGACTCAAATATCTACAATTTTTCTCTTTATAATATTTTCTAGTTATGAGGCTTTCAAGATCGAAATTGGTGAAGAATCCAATGTATGTTGCATATAATTTTAATTATTATAAAACAAAATAAAAATTTTAAAATTAAAAAATTAAAAAATAATTAAAATTAGTGGATTGTGATAAATATTTGCAAAGTGATCAACAAAAAATTAATTAGTGGAATATGGGTAAAAGTTGGATGACGCATGGTTTAAAATTGAAATGTGATGCATCTGGGGAAAGCAATGCAAGATGATGATCTTATCCCAGTGGGATTCATGAATTCTCTGAGTGTCCTAGGATTATTAAGATCGTCATGTTGAGACTCACGTTCTACCTGATCAACTGGATTTTTATCACGGTCTGATCGGTTTTCATTTCGATTTTCAGACATTTTGACTGACGTTGAAGTGATAGAGACTCTTTATTTAATCTACCGCTAGATGATTGAGACCAATCTCTCATGCAACCTAAATGCAGACCATATGCTAAAATTTAAATATACAAATACAATACTTACAAAAAAAAAAAAAACAAGTGAAAAAGTTAAAATAAAAGACAAAAGAGAGAAAAATAAATGTAGTAGTTAGATCCTAAAAATATCCTCTCATTATAGTTAATTCAGAAAATAAATTGAATTTCTCATTCAGTTGTCTCGAATTCCCGAATTAGGTTCTCACAAAAAATTATGGAAAAATCTCTAGATGAGGATGGTTCAAGAAATTCTTTGGCAAAATGTAAGCTCCATTTTAATTGAGATTTCTATCTCCTATAACCTTGAAGAATCAAGTACCAGGTTTGTCTATATGTGGGATGTCTAGGCTTATGATAAATTTAAGATCAATCGGGACATCTTAGATCTACATAGATGCAAAGAAGAAGAAGAAAAATAAGATGTAGAAAGTACAAAAAAGAAAGGAAATACAAAATGAAAAATAAAAAAGAAAAGAAAAGAAATTATTATTATATCTACTAAATTATACTCACCGGAAACGGCGCAAAAAATTTGACAAAAAAAAAAGGTTCTTTACTCCAAAGTAAAAATTTAGTAAAATAAAATAATAATTTGAACAAAATAAAATAATAATTTGTTTGAAGTAATTAACAATTTAAATTGGACACAACAATAAAATAAAATATTGGGGTTAAGGGATCCACTCTTAATATTTCAAATATAGAGAAATCTTATTTTTTTTATAATATATAAATTGTCATTATTACCTAGTTAATTTATTTCCAAAACATATAAAATCAGCCATAAAAACGGTAATAAAATTTTTCTATAACAAGTCTAGTTAGGTACTCAATTATGCCAAATATATAAAATCAGTCATAAAGGCGTTAACACAATTTGTCAATAATTAATCCAGATTTAAATTACTCACTCATATAATATGATGGTAAAGTATTAAATGTGCCAACCAAGATTTGATCGTTTACAGCGAATCAAAACACCATCAAATATAAAAGAATATTAAATTTTAGTTTTCATATTACAATTCATATATTATAATATAAGTAAGATTAATTTATATTCTCATATTAAAAGTTTCACCATTTACTCCAACAAAATTGAATTAACTATTAATGTTTTGAATAAAAACACACATAATTTTATTACTAAAAGAAAAAAATTACAACAAAACTTGAAAAATAAAATACACAAGACACTTCTTCCAAATTCTTCAAGAGAGAAAATAAAAGAAACACGAAGAAAATGAGAGGCGAGCACCTCTATTTATAGTAGAAGTGCTTATCCCTCATTTATTAATTATAACTTTCTAAATCAAATATAAACAAGAATTTTTACTAATTTATTTTTTAATTTTTATTAAGCATTTGTCACACGTTTTAATTTTTTTTATTTTGTTTTCTAATAAATAAAATTGCATGCAACACACAGGAGTTCTTCATCAATTTCGACCTTGAAAACCTCAGAACTATAAAATCTTGAGAAAAGTAAAATTGTAGATATTTGAGTATTCTTTATTTCATCTAGAATTGGAATCGCCTCAATTCAATATCGGAGTAAAAAATTATGGCTAAAATACGAAAATTACGCAAAACTTATAATTTTCGATATTGTACACTGTTAGAACGCCCTTTCAAATTTCTGACCTCCAAAATCTAAATGTCACGTTCATTTTTCTAATTATGCATCCAAAATATTATTTCATCTATATAAGAAATAAAAATCACAATAAAAATATATAAAACATAAATTTTAATTATCATTTCACAAATGTGTTAAATTAAATGGATTAATAAAACTACAAGTGTAAAATAATTAATTTTCCTTTTAATAAATGTGCACTTTTTAATATTCATCTAAATGCTTGTCATAATATAGGGTCATCGGTATGCCAGTTCCAGAGACCGTGTCAAGTGTTCTGCTACATTGATATACCGATTTCAGTGCCTGATTAGATATAAAAATGATTCTAAATACTTGCATACTTGGATTAGGGTCTCGATCAACACACACATAAATCTTACATGAACATAATACACTACATGTGTGAACCACATGATCATATTTATCATGCTAAAAATATGTGGGGTGTGACAAAAATCCACAGCCAACAGTAGCAAATCAATTGAATAGGAAATTATCTAGTTTATACCATAAAGATATTGAAAGTTCGAAATTATTACAATATTTTTTTACTTTATCATTTTTCCATTCAAATTTTCAAAAGTATATCAATTTTCACTTTATAGCATTAAGTAAAAATATGATAATTTAAAAAATATTATTTTTTTTCCTATTTTTACTATCTTTAAAGTGGACAATAAATAATTTCCATTGATTTTAATTATCATACATCGAGGTAGCACGAGAAATCCTTATCCCTTGTAAAAAGATAAATACAAATATATTCAAGGAAGTAACAGAGGGTGATTCCAATCTAAGGCAAGTTAATAAGTTTAAAAACGAAAAGAGCAAAACAATTTACACCATCTCATTCAAATTTGTCTTCCAAGACCTGAGTTGAAGAAAGCTAGCTGGTGGTCTCTATCTAGAATAAGAATGGGGAATAGATTTTAAGGCCATGTTTCTTGATTTCACAGAGTTGGTAGTTACCAAACTAAACAAAAGCCTTTTACGTCGGCTGCGTGGTTCCATCGGAGTCATTGTTTCATTAAACTCGGTAAAATATAATTCAATAAATAAAAAAGCAAATTTCATACCATCTTTTATGTATTCTAGACTCTGAATAGCTTGACATGGGCTTAGTGGAGCATTGAAATTTATGTGTTCTATTTCCTCCAAAACCTTGCAACTCCATTTCAATTTTCAAGTTATCTAGGCAATCATCAACTCAAGTAACCAACGTGCACTAATTTGTTCTCTCTAATGACACTCTCTTCCTGAAGAGAACCACTAAGCCCTACAGCACCAAGTGTATTAGCAGAAAATCCTGAAGGATAAATTACAGTGCCTGACCCAGATACTTCTCCTCCATCCTCTGCAGCCTTTTGATCTGGCAACATATTCTCCCTCGCGAGCAGAGATTTTTCAAGCTGCTTCTTCTTATAGAAACGCCAAGCTGCTTGTATTACACGAGCTTTCGAAGTCCTCCATTTGGGGCAATAGAGCCTGAAAATGTCTACAGGTTGCATATTGCAATTTTTATGCTGCCAGAATTCATAAACAGCAGCCCTCAAATCATCAGCCTGCAAAGCAAAGGCTTCGACATTTGTAACACTGCTAACAGTACAGTTTGAGTGGGGGAGGTTTGAGAGCTGATCAGGATCGAATGCTGAAGTAGCAAGCTCTTCACCCCAAAAGTCACCAGAACTAAGATATTTATTGAAGCGACTTGTATTTCTACCATCATTGGTGGTCGTAGTCAATATGCCTTGCGTGATGAACAGCATCTGATCAATTTGATTACCTTCCTTAACAATGTAGCTTTCTTGTGCGTACAGCACTGGCTTAAGACATTTGCAAATCACACTCAAAACTGGTTTCCCCATCGTGTCAAAAATTGGCACCTTTTAAACACAACCAAAATAATATACAAGATAGATTTCAGAACTGGCTAGCAAGAGGAAAATTAACTTGCTACTCTTCTAAATTCAATGCTCATTTTTGATATAGAAGAAATAGTTTAAGATAAACTCCTTTGAGAGGTTGGTGCAAGACTAGAAGTGGTCTGTGGTTCAGATCCATTCATTGAGTATGAAGGAAATTTAGTAAAACATAATACTTGCCTTCTCGAGCACGTTTAAGCAAAGGTCGCTCTTCATTTCCCAGATGAGGTTTTGTGGAAGTTTATGGAGCAAATTTTCTACATCAATACCTCGTGTATCTTGCCATACAAATTGTTGGTGATTCTTAACCTTCCGTTGGAGATTCTGAGAGAGCATTCCAAATGTCTTCCACTGCTCTATCTTTCGTTGCTCAAACCTAATCTCCTCTGATTTTATGGTTTCAAACTGCAAATATATCTATTCATAACAAGAAACACATGTCATAAAATGATCTTACTTTCACTTGTGCTCCATCGTAAGCATACAAAAGTAAATTAAGAGAGAAGAATAGAAAATAATATATATACACCGACCGTTATATGTCCAAGTACAAGGAGAAGCAGCAACACGCTAGAGATGATAATGAAACTTGCCAATAAGTTTTCCCCCTCATGGGCACTTGTTTGAAGGTTTTGACCGGCACAACTGCAATATGTATCAAGCATTGACATCAGAAGTTGTAGAAAATTGCAAGGATAGTTTGGGAATAAGGTGATGTGAAATGTGATGGTTAGAAAATATTAGATGCTAAGAAAAGGCAAGTGTGCTACAGCTTGTAGTCCATTGTTACTCATGCCCTCAACATATATTGAGGGTGTGAGTTCGAGCTCCCATGAGCAATGGTAGTTAGCGATAATAAGAGAAGAAAAATTAAAAAGCAGAAACTACAATGACTGCATTCTGCAAGCCAATTATAAAAGCTAAAACTTATTGTTAGTAAAGTTACACCGGCAAGTAAGATAGTATACAAAAATTGATAGTAATAGTACTATCAACAACAATCCTGAAATTTTACTGAAACTTATTTCACAACAATCAAGAAAAGCTCATTGATAAGTATATAAGTATATACTTAAGATATTGTTAAACATGATCAAATACTAATGTTGGGGTTGATTTCCTTTCCCACTCCTTTGACATAAGCTTAAATTTTTAGTCCTATTTCACTAAAGCTTTAAACTTTTTGGATCAAAAGTTCTATAAAATTAGATAGTTTAAGCCATTCCTTTAACTGTATATATGTTCTTCCACTTTTGTTCACATTTTTCATATGAAAATCATATGAACATATGAGCTGTTTTTAATCTTCCACTCTTTCTTGACAATCATCTGGAAGACTTTGGTTATATATGAGGATGAGATAGTTGGTCTTGTTTATCTTTTAGGATTGAAAAAAATGGAATAACACCAAACTAAATCAACGGGATATGCACAAACCTGACAGTTTGCAAGCCCCATCGAAAACAGTAGATGAACTTCTTGGTAAAATCTCTCTCTTCTACCATGCCAGATTGAAGAGCATCGATGAATATTCCAAAATTAAACATTCTGGTATCTTGTACCATAATTGGGCAAAATCCAGTTAGAAATGTGTAGTTTCCAAAAGTTTCATAACAATAAAAAGAAGTAGGGTGGCATTCAGTATAATCTTTGCAAGCTTTCTTCCAGCATTCAGTTTCCCTTTCTATAGCCATTAAATACCATAAAGATCCAAATACCTAATAAAAAAACAGCAAGTGATCACTCTTTCATCAAACATTTAGAAACCAAAAGTGTTTTTCTTTTTCAGACAAAAGTTAAATTAACTTACATGAGCGGCGAGCAAGTAAATAAGAACACAACATCCAGATTTAACCCATTTTATTTGATCAAGTATGCCTGAAGTACTTTCAGCTATCCCGTATAGCCGATAGATTCGATAAAACCTTGGCACATATTGTACAATAACAGTAACTTTCAACAATACAATTGCAGGAAAAAATGCCGAGCCTTTTGATGTTATAATAATTATCAAAGTCACCACCTGAACCAAATAAAAGTTTCAATTCTAAAAAGGGATATCAAATTTAGAGTACAAAATTTTCAATATGAACAAATTGCATATTAACATATACATACATATATAAGAATGTTTAGCTACATCAGGGTTTTGCTTAGTTACCTGTGGGATTGGAAGACAAAAGAGATGGTTCTTGAGGAAGGACTTAATTGTAAAATTTTCTCTTGCATTTGAGTTACAAGAACACATTACACTAAAGACATCAAAGGTGGTTCTGAGAAAAATGGCTGTAATTGCCAATTTTGTGTCCAAGTCAACGCATTTCTTTTTATCATTGACTAGAAAAATGTAAAAGAACAGAGGATCCAGAGAAGTAGAGATTATAGTTACTGCAAGCAAAATCCAATTCCAAAAAGGTCCCCGTCGGTCAACGATTCTCTCCATATGATTAGCTAGACGTTGACTTGCCATTTCTCCAAGCACACTGCAGAATCAAAACTTGAACAAACATGGTTAGTTTCAACAATGATTCTTTCAAGCTCAATACAGCAGAAATCAATCACTTACATTAGCAAATCACCCGTTTTCAGATCCAGCAAATAAGGAGTTCCGAGGAAGAAGATACTTTTTTTTTCCTGGAGTAATTTTCTTCAGACTGTGTTTGGGAAAGTTATAATGAATTTTGATTTATTTTTTTCTAAGTTATATTTCGGGCCCATATTTTAAGATTTTTTTTTTAAAATTATAAAAAAATTTAGAGAGAACCAAATCATCTATTTTTTTTTTCTTTTTTTTCCAAAAAAATAAAATATCGAATTGATTTTTTTCGGTTCGATTCAATTTTATCGTTCCAAAAAAATAAAATTGTAATGAAACCCATTTTCGATTCTAATTTTCTAAAATTATGAATCGAACAGTTCGGCTCCAGTTGCGTAACCAAACCAAACTGTTGGCCTGGTCTACTCTAAGTGGTAGTTTGGGAAATTGGCTCTCTCTTAATTCAAGGCATTTATTCTCTCTCTAAACGACTCCTGGTTTTGTTCAGATCACGAGACATGGATTCTAAGAATGTGTTTGGTTGGAGGGTTTTGGAGGGGAGGGGAGGAGAGGAGAGGGGACGGATTATTTTAAATTTTGTTTGTTTGGTTCAATTTTTTGGAGGGGAGGGGAGGGGAGCAAAATCCCTCATAAGCCAATTTTAGCTCCACTCCAAAAGTGTGAGGTTTTGGAGGGGAGAGAAAGTGAGCAATTAAAATTTTAAATACATTGACTAAATTATCCCTACTTATACATTAAAATCCAAAATTGTCCTAATTACAAATCTCACTTATATTTGTTTCACCATTCAATTCTTCTTATTTTCTTCTCTTATATTTGTTTTAATTTTATTTTTAATAACACGTATTATGTAGAGATTTTAATTTTAATTTTATTCTTTGTTTAATTTAAAGATAATATAAGCCTATATTGTTTTAATTTTATTTATAAAAAGCTATAAGGATAAAATAATAAATTAGTTTTAAAATCTCTCCCCTCCCTTCTTGAACCAAACATATATCTAATTAAAAATTCTCCCATCCCCTCTTCTCCCCTCCTTTGAACCAAACATATATTTAATTAAAATCCCTTCCCTTCTCTCCCCTCTCCTCCCCTCCGTTGAACCAAACAGACCCTAAAAGACCACCAGCTCGGCGGATTATATCGCAGACGATTTTCACAGAGGAGGTATTAGTCACCACATGTTTTAAAAGTTGCATATCATTTATTCTCTCTCTAAACTAACCCTGTGTTTTGTTGAGATCACAGTACTGGGATTCTGACACAGTTACTGCTGGGAGACTTAGATATCGAAAGGGTTCAGTCCTAGGGAATCCAGTTTCTGTTTCTTTAACAGATGAATCTGAATCTAGTCGCCGCTCCCGTTCCCGTTCAGATTTTCCAAAATCCAATGTCAAAAGCAGGCTTTATTTGATGAAAAACGTTTCCCTGGGGAGTCAAAGTCAATACAATACTTGGATACGAATCATACTGTTTGTGATTCCATCATCTGTGGATCCTTTAGCTTTCTATATTCCTGCAATTAATGATGATAAAAAATGCCTTAATTTGCACAAGCAATTTCCGTCTACAGCTTTTGCTTTCTCTTTTGTTGTAAGATCTTTGTAGTGATTATCAGTTTGTTCTTTATGATTGCTCATCTGATGTTTCAAAGAAGGAATTGGCAAAGATATAAACTCTGCTCCTTCCTCATTGATTTTCTCGTCAGCGTTCCTGTTTTAGAGGTGAGTCAGATTCTCCTCCATTTTCTCCATCCATCTTCCTACTGAGGCCTCCAAAGCCTATGATTTTCATCTCATACCATCGTCTTAATGTGTTGGTTGCTTTTTGTACCATTCCCCACGGACGACGCCAACTATTGATAGTTGTTTTTCATTCCAGGGGTAATTTAGGAAATCTACTTCTCAAACAAACCTTCCACAAGTAATGAATTTATTTGGTAAGTTGGGAACTAAAGCAAACTTGGCAAGCAAATGGAAAATCTTTTACAAGCTTGGGTTTAGACCGACCATCTTTCTCTCTCTCTCACTAAGCTTTTTAGAACTCTTTTACAAGTGGTGGACTGTGGAAAATGCTAACCCTTAAATCTGAGCTTTCAACCCTCTTTTATAGGCTTCTAAATGTACTCTTACACCAACTCGTGATGTCGGTTCACGTCGATCTGTCATTGTCGTTCATGTTCTTTTCCCAACCGCTCTGCAAACAGTAGTTCTGATCTTCTGACTCAACCACTCTCTGTCAGCAAAAATCCATTATTCCCACTTTTATCATCTGTAACACGTTTTGCTCATGTGACAGCCTGCAATTCAACCACTCCTACGCTGTTTCGTGTGTCAGGAGAAAATTCTCTGACAAACTCTCGTCATATTAACCTCCATTTTTAGGCTCAAATTTTCATGTAGGACTTACGTCATCCATACTCAAGCACAAGACACTGCAACCCTGACCTAAACCCTTGGGTCGGTGTGCCGCCCTTATTTCTTTTATCATGTCTGGTTTGCTGAGTCGATTCTGATTTCATAGACTGATATGGTGTTTGGTTCAGAGTCTGGTGTTGAAGCTTTTGAATTCAAAGTCTGATCTACTAACGTTCTGACTTGGGAGTCTGATGTTGGATCTGATTTCAAAGTTCGATACTGAAGTTCTGACTTAAGAGTATGATGTTTGGTCTGATTTCAGATTCTGATACTGATGTTGTAACTCGAGAGTCTGATATTGGTTCTGATTTCAGAGTCTGATACCGACGTTCTCCATCGGAAGTCTGATGCTGGGTCTGATTTCAGAGTCTGATACTGATGTTTTTCCTAAGGCTGAATCTGACCTAACTTCTTTTATCAGGTCTGGTCGGTAGTTACAGACCACATCGGGTCGACCTTCAGAGATTCTCAAGTACAACCAGATATGATATCTTTTCATCAGGTCGGGTCGGTATCCCAACCTATCATTCTCAATTGGTTATGCCCTCATATGTTCCTCAGCACTACGGGCTTGGACTGTTCATATGATCTCTCATCAATCATCCTCATAAGAACCTCAGATCATTTATTAAGTATGTAGACACTGGTTTTCGCCCGAGGTCCACAATTGAGATTTTGTCGAAAGAGGCGCTAGCGATCCTGCAAAACAAAGATGTAGAGTGAGCGGGAGTACTGCCCACCGGTGTGGTGGGTGCCGGGGGCACTCCGACGCTCAAGTTAGTGAAGGTATTAAGGAGTTAGAAAGTGGGAAGTCAAAGGTTGGATACTACCTTGAGCTTCGTAGGGTGCCGTGAGGGCGGTCAGTCGGATGTGTGATGAGCTTAAGGATGTCCCCAAAAACCCCTCGGTAAGAGAGCTAGAAGTTCCCTATATATTCATGCTATAGTAACGTGTGCCTTTATTGCCTCTTAATTAATCGTCAGTTGGATCATGGTAACAACCAACTTTATGAGGAGCCCTTACTACGTTGTAGGCTGGAACGGATGGGTTGTAAATGACATTTATGAGCCCGGGCGTTATGTGGACTGGAGTAGGGTGAGCCCCGATTATGCTTTGAGCACGTGGTATCTCGTTGGGCCTGGGCTTGTGAATCTATGGGCCTTTATACACTTTAAACATTGGGGCTTCCTTTTGAGGTAGAAGCTTGGGCCTGAAGTAAAAGGACGAAATTGCCCATGGACCAAATTTGGCCCAAACAGTTTGTCCCATACTCTCTAAGTCAATGAGTCATTGGCTTGGAGAGTACTTGACGCATGGGTCGCCTGAGACGATGCCATATTATGTTGGTGTACTCGAGCGTTGATGCTGCCTACTGATTGAACCAAACGAATGTCAAGTTATCAATCTTGAGTCTACAAGAGCCATTGGGGAAGTACCCAGTCAATTGAACCAGATGATGGTCGGGATAATAATGAACTTGACTCGTTCAAAGCCATTGGGGAAGTACCCAAGCGACTGAACCAGATGAAGGTCAGGATATAAGTCATACGACATGTGTATTCCATGTCTACAACTTGACTCGACATGAGTCCATGGGGAATGTCCCCGGTCGTCTGGACTTGGTGAGGCCAGGGAGTTATAAGTCATTCGACATGTGTAATCCATGTCTACAACTTGACTCGACATGAGTCCATGGGGGATGTCCCCGGTCGTCTGGACTTGATGAGGTCATGAAGATAATTCATACGACATGTGTAAACCATGTCTACAATTTGACTCGATATGAGTCCATGGGGGATGTCCCCGGTCGTCTGGACTTGGTGAGGCCAGAAGGTTATAAGCCATACGACATGTGTAATCCATGTCTACAACTTGACTCGACATGAGTCCATGGGGAATGTCCCCGTTCGTCTGGACTTGATGAGGCCATGAAGATATAATTCATACGACATGTGTAAACCATGTCTACAACTTGACTCGATATGAGTCCATGGGGGATGTCCCCGGTCGTCTGGACTTGGTGAGGCCAGGAAGTTATAAGTCATACGACATGTGTAATCCATGTCTACAACTTGACTCGATATGAGTCCATGAGGGATGTCCCCGGTCGTCTGGACTTGGTGAGGCCAGGAAGTTATAAGCCATACGACATGTGTAATTCATGTCTACAACTTGACTCGACATGAGTCTATGGGGGATGCCCCCAGTTGTCTGGACTTGATGAGGCCATGACAATCCCCATGGATCAGATCAGAGAGTCTTCAAAATTTTCTAGACCAAATGAAGGTCATATGTTGGCTCTACATGAGCCAAGAGAGATGTTCCCAGTCGACTGAACCATATGAATGTTCGACATACACTCCATACAAAAGTAGTCAGGGTCTTCAGCTTTGTCATATGGCATTGCTTGCAAATTTCAAATCCACAATCAAGGTAAATGAGAATAATGATATTTGTCGTCTGGAGGATTTGTCGAGTGACTAGTCAATTGCTCTTCAATATAAGAAGCATACTCTGTTTGACTGAAGCAATGAGAGATCCTTTACGTGCCTGTTGTGTCGACTAGGCAGAAGGTTGATAATGATGTCCCATGGGGAGGATGTTTCATTATCTTATGTATCAGGATGACCATTCATAATGATGAAAGTACATGAGAGTCTACAAATTACCTGATCTGATGGAGGTCTAAGAAAGTTTTCATTATACTACACTTGAATAAGGTACACCTGAGTTTATACTCTACGTGACCCAATGAAGGTCCAAGAGAGTATACACACTCCACTATACCTGATGAAGGTTCATGGGAGTCCACACACTTCATATGTGATGAAGATCCACGGGGTCCTCATTCTTCATTAATATGAATCAATGAAGATTTTTACTCTACTAAACCCGAAGAAGGTCTATGAGTCTTTTCTTCTCATACTATTGGCTCTGATGTAGGTCCATGATACTACTGTCGAATGGACTATCAAGTGGACCCGATGGAGGTCCATTAAACATAATCCAATGAACCTAATGTATATCTATGAAAATCTTCATACTACAAGACTTGAGGAAGGTTATGAGATACTGTCGAATGGACATGTCATAATGGATTTGATGAATGTCTATCAAGGTTAGTACTCATTTTCTTGATGAGGATTCATGAGACTACGGTCGAATGAATTTATTGAAGGTTCATGGGGCTTCTCCAATGCTTTAGGGAAATTCATCCATACAATCTATAGAATGGATGATAATCTCCAAACATAGTGTGGTGATGAATATCTTCATATGTAGTATGGAAGATGTGGATGCCCATCAAGATTATTTCTAATTATACTAGACCGGAGGAAGGCCCATTGCACTATAGTTGTATGGACCTGAATGAGGTCTCAATGACAATGGTCGAATAAACTTCCATTAAGTCCATTCGACGATTATTCACACGTAAATGATCAAAAGGCTAGCCAACCTCAAAAGTCAGAATGTCCTGTCAGATAAACTTTACATGAAGGCATAAAGTAACGAGTTTCATGAAGACGCTGGAAAGTAATTGAATCATTCAATTAACACGAACAGTGACAATTCCACCTCTTTTAATAATGTTGGTTTGTTACCAAATCTCGAAACCCTAATTTCACCGGCGATTCGTTCAATCCAAGTCGAAATCAATGGCGCCGCCGATGAGTAAGTTCAACAGAGCGTACGACAACAAAGAGACGCCGCCTTCGAACAATTTATGGGTTGGAAACTTATCGCCCGACGCGAGCGACGCGGATCTGATGGATCTCTTTGTAAAATTCGGCGACTTAGATAAAGTGACGACGCACTCGTCAATGACCTTCGCGTTCGTGTACTTTAAGCGCGTGGAGGATGCCAAAGCCGCCAAAGCCGCGCTCCAGGGAACCACATTCTTTGGGAATCCGATCAAGATCGAGTTTGCTCGACCGACCAAACCTTCTAAGCATCTATGGGTGGGTGGATGGAAGGGTCGGTGCTATTTTGAAACTGGCTCCTCTGAGTTAGTGTCAAAGTGGCACTATATTATGACATTTGAAGAGTCTACATCTGGTAAGGTATAATTTCATTCAACCAGTTGTTCACGCGACAATATGAGTTTCGTGTTCCAGCCTACATTTGATACGACAAAATGGATTTCTCCTCAAGTATATGTTCCAGTTTGCAGGCTCAATTGCGCACCTCATTGATGTGGGATTGTCATTCCAATTTGGTATTTTTGTTTCAACCGTAGTAAGTCTTGGTATGTGGTTTAGGATCTGTCGATACAGATGGTCGTGGGGGCTGGACGCCCAATAGGTAAAGTGTCGTGTCCTCTGGTAGGGCTGTTTTGACAGCTTCTACTGCCCAGAGCAGTTGTTGTGTCGTCCAGGGTAATTACTAGTGATGCTTTCTAAGTGTTTGATGAAATGTTTAGACCAACAACTGAGATATTACGGCCATTAACGCTGAAGTGTTACCCTCGCAGCTGTGGAGTTGAAGAACTGTCAACATGGGAAACCTAACAGACTCAAGTGACATGTTTGGGCAGTATGATGAATTGAGAATACGAAGATTAGCACAACTAAGGGCAACTTTACGTAGTGTTTCATCACTCACACAAGAACAATTTGACATATCTAAAGCTTCTAATTGAGGGCATGAAGTTGCAGCTAAATGAATTGCTGTATCTAACAGTTTGTGGCAAGATGCAATATCAAGGAGATGCAAAAGAGGACAATTGAGCACCACCTGTGCCATGTTACTGCGTTTCAAGGACAAATGTTCGAGTTGTGGGCACCTGATGGATACACGCATCACTCGACACATTATTATTTCAAGATGACGTAATTGATCATGGTTTATAGGTGTCTCCTGAACACCATTACCAAGAGTAGCATCATTGACATTCAATCTCTTCAACATACTACAATCTGCCAAGGCATGAAAAAAAAAGCATCGCCCAGTTGACCTTTCACCAAAATTAAAGCTTCGAGATTTCTTAACAAAGAGATTGCTTGATTTGGATGATCTAAGCCCGTCCACTAGTAGTGTGATGAATCTGTTAGCAGAAATCTACACCCAGGAAGAGATGATTCCTAAAATGGTAGGGGCAATTTTTTAGAGCACGTTAACCAGGAAGCCAAGATCTTGCTGCTTCTTATTTCATACTAGTAGGGCAGTAACAAGTTGTAAACTTGAAGTAGAGCCGCAACCTTACCCATTCAATCGTCCTCAAGCGACAACAAATTGCTTTGCTCCTACGATGATATCAACTTTGATTTGAATGGTGTTTTGATAGGGAAATTGATAAAATTTGGCCAACCCAGTCGCCTCTTTCGCTTTATCTAAACGACATTATGGCTTGACCTGTCTATTTTGAATTCTCTCGTGGTTTTCTATAATGAGAATGAGAATTTAAACTATGCAATTAGATAGTCTGATAGGCTTATTTCAATAAATTATGTTCATATTAACCCTGCTTGTGTTGTAATTTGAGTATTTAAGTAAAGTTATGGAAGCTTCGATACAATGCGTAAGAGGAAAGGGTTAAAGCCTACGTTTCTTATTGGCAATATTATTCTGTTTTTTGCCACCTGAATGCTTGGTCGGTCAAGTTCCTCGACGTTATTCTCAAACGTAGAATGGCCCTAAATGAGTAGATCTTCCCGATTCAGCACCCATGTCCACCGATTCAACACCCATGTCTACCTCATTACACTTTGCCAACCAAAATTTATTGTTCGAAGGGTTATAGTGTGCCCTCCTCCAGAGGTGGTTGAAGTGGGTAGTGTGTTTTTTAAGAAGCGTTGGCAAGATTTAGAAGCAAAGACTTTTTGAGTTGTCATCACACGACACAACACAATACAAAAGTTGATGAAGTTCTAAGAGAATTTTCACCCTACCAGACATGATAGAAATCTAAGAGGCCTTTACTTTTTATTCCACTGGACCTGGCGAAGGTGTATTATATGGGTCTTTATTCCTCATTTTGTTAGGACTAGATAAAGGTTTGTGGGTCTACGGTCGAATGGACTTTATGGTGATCCAATGGAGTCTTCACTCTACCGGGCTTGTTGAAAGTCTAAGGGAGGCTACATTTCATTGGACATGATAAAATTCAGGATCATACCCATATCACGGGTCGAGAGACCAAGGGTGTCATACATGACATATGAGGATTATCTAAAAATTGTATTATGGGTTTGTAATATAAGTGTCTATCAAAAGTGCTTAGAGTAAATGGAAGGATCCTATTTCAATAATAATTGTACATGTAGTGTCAAATGGAATCTTTGTCTAGTGCCTAGCCTCATACGTGTCACGCAAAGTGAGACATTCGCCACATGCTGAGTCTTCTACGGTCTTAAGTCGAATGAAATCTAAAACCAGTGTCAAGACTCATACGTAAAGCGTCGAGTGGAATCACCGCTCAATATTAAACCATTATATATGCAGTGTCCATTGTGATCTTTAACCAGTGACGTTACAATGTCAATTGGGACACCTACTACAAGTCTTGAATTATACACTAATGTCGAATGAGACATCCTCAAAAAGTCTTATGCCTTACTAATGTCGACTGAAACCCTTTTTTTTTTTAAAAAGAATGTGCAAGACATACCTGGTAAGGTTGATTGGGAAGTTGAGACGATTTACTCCAGTTGCTTCCGGGGAGTTGTATCGGAGCCTCTCATGGCTTGATTCTCTTCTTCTAGGGTGTGTAATCATTCTTGGTGTATGGCTAGCTGTGTGGTCACAAGATTCGTGCTTGCCTACTGCTAGAAGCCATGAGTGAATGTTTGTTTGTGAATTGTAGAATGAGAGATATTCGCCTGCTATGAACCGCTAGGCCCCACAGTGGGCGCTAAATTGTAGACACTGGTTTTCGCCCGAGGTCCACAATTGAGATTTTGTGGAAAGGGGCGCTAGCGATCCTGCAAAACAAAGATGTAGAGTGAGCGGAAGTACTGTCCACCGGTGTGGTGGGTGCCGGGGGCACTCCGACGCTCAAGTCAGTGAAGGTACTAAGGAGTTAGAAAGTGGGAAGTCAAAGGTTGGATACTACCTTGAGCTTCGTAGGGTGTCGTGAGGGCGGTCAGTCGGAGGTGTGATGAGCTTGAGGATGTCCCCAAAAACCCCTCGGTAGGAGAGCTAGAAGTTCCCTATATATTCATGCTATAGTAACGTGTGCCTTTATTGCCTCTTAATTAATCGTCAGTTGGATCATGGTAACAACCAACTTTATGAGGAGCCCTTACTACGTTGTAGGCTGGAACAGATGGTTGTGAATGACATTTATGAGCCTGGGCGTTATGTGGACTGGAGTAGGGTGAGCCCCGATTATGTTTTGAGCACGTGGTATATCGTTGGGCCTGGGCTTGTGAATATCTGGGCCTCTATACACTTTAAACATTGAGGCTTCCTTTTGAGGTAGAAGCTTAGGCCTGGAGTAAAAGGATGAAATTGCCCCTGGACCAAATTTGGTCCAAACAAAGTACAAATCTCATTATATCTCTCTTCAGACTTCAGAATTCCTCTGGTTGAAATTCAGCATCAACACATGAAAATCAACTCAACCGAGAATGATATCTCAGTGAATTTGAAAAATAATTTGCGATCATTGATTAAAAAAAATTAACAAAAAATACCCAACAACTTTGACTCTCTTGAGAATTTCTTCAAATGAATGGATGTTAAATTCGAGACTATTAATCTATTATTTAAGTGATGTTAAATCGAGACTATTAATATATTATTTAAGTGATCTAATTATTAGATAACACAAAGGATTTAATTGAAATTTTAACAACTTCTATATATATTTTAGGGAAAATAGCACCTAAGTATTGTGGATGCTGGTTTTCGGCCGAGGTCCACAATCAGAATTTGTAGGTTAGGGGCATTAGCGATCCTACAAGACAAATGTAGAATGAGCGGGAGTAGACTGCCCACTGGTGTGGTGGGTGCCGGGGGCACTCCGACGCTCAAGTCAGTAGTATGAAATGAGCAGTAAATATGTAAAATGTGAAAGTAAGGCTTATTATTACCTTGACTTTCTTTTGGTGGCCGTAAGGGCGGTGACAAATATTTTTGGAAATAGAAAGCTCTCAGAACTTGTGTCAGAGAATAGAAGCTTGTAAGAAGGATCTGAAGCCTGCCTTGAACCCTGAGTTATCTTCCTTTTTACAGATCTGAAAAGAGATTACTTTGTAGCTGTGATAAAAGCTGGCAACGGGCCTGACATGTCTGGCTAAGGGACCCACAACGTGCCTTTGATCTAACTTTCGGCGCTGCATGTGTTTGTGTTTAGAAAAAGAGGAATAGTTAGTAACAATTGTGTTTTATGCTGTCTATTTATTTGGCTTTATATGTAGTTTATGTACCCATGGAATAAGGTCTTTTGGGCTGGGTTTTCCAATATGGTGTTAAGGGCCATATTTGTGGGCTTTTGGTATTGAGTTTGACGTGAAAAGACAATTTTACCCTCGGGTTCAAATTTGGCCCGTACAGTTTTTTCCCTACTCTTTAAGTCAAAAAGTTTTTGACTTTGAGAGTAATATATCGAATGTATCATCTCGGATCTGATCTTGGTATGTAACTTTTTCTGAACCTTTTGGATTAGTCATAAGTTAAGACTTCAACTTAATTTTTACAAGACATGTAGAAATGTCTCCAGTTTACTGAACCAGTTGAAGATCAGGACTTTGTCTAATTCCGCCTTAACCAGTGGGGAATGTTCCCAATCGACTGTACCTGGTGAAGGTCAGGATAAACCCCATACTACGGGTCCAAATACTAGGGGAAAATCTAATGTCGTTTGGGCCAGATGAATGCCAAGTCTTGAACTTGACTCTAAATGAGTCATGGGGATTGTTCCCAGTCGACTGAATCAGATAAAGGTCAGGATAAACCCCATACTACGGGTCCAAATACCAGGGGAAAATCTAATGTCGTTTGGGCCAGATGAATGCCAAGTCTTGAACTTGACTCTAAATGAGTCATGGGGATTGTTCCCAGTCGACTGAATCAGATAAAGGTCAGGATAAACCCCATACTACGGGTCCAAAGACCAAAGGAGATTTCAATGTCGTCTGGACCAGATGAAGGCCAGGTCTTGAACTTGACTCCAAATGAGTCATGGGGATTTTTCTCAGTCGACTGAACCAGATAAAGGTCAGGATAAACCCCATACTACGGGTCCAAAGACCAGGGGAAACTCTAATGTCGTCTGGGCCAGATGAAGGCAATGTCTTGAACTTGACTCCAAATGAGTCATGGGGATTGTTCCCAGTCGACTGAACCATATGATGGTTAGGATAATCTCCATACTACTGGTCCAAAGACCAATGGAGATTTCAATGTCGTCTGGACCAGATGAAGGTAAGGTCTTGAACTTGACTCTAAATGAGTCATTGGGATTGTTCCTAGTCGACTGAACCAAGATATAGCTGTGTAGATGTAGAATGGGATGAACATCAAGTCTCAAGTCATAACTATATGTGGTATTTATGACAATTCCCTAGCTATATACTAGATGATGTCGGCTGGGATTCATATCATGTCTCAAAATATGCAAGTGTACTAACTATAACAATCCCCAAACTACAGACTAGATGATGTCAGCTGTGATCATCAATGAGTCCCAAACTACATACATGTAGTGTCGATTGGGATCAATGTTACGCCCCAACCTACACGTTGAGATGTTAACTAAGTAATCCTTAATTAGTCTCAAGTCAAGGAGGTGTTGTGTCGACTGGGTTTTTCTTTAAGCCCCGAGATGTAGATGTCGATTGGGACAGACACCAAACATCAATTCCTCATGCATGTCAACTGGAGTATCATCACGCCAATTCCTCTCATGCATGTCGACTCGAGTATCATCACGCCAATTCAATACATGCATGTCGACTGGAGTATACTTACAATCACTTCATGCATGCATGTCGAGTGAAACAATCATCACAAAGGTAAATAATGTTATCACCCTATATAAGAATGTCGATTGAAGTAAACCTCCAATGACTTCATGGATGTTTGTCGATTGAAGTGATTATACGAATCATTATGCATGTCGGGTGGAGTAAAATCATTTCATGAATGGACTAGAATACAAATAAGGTCTCATAACTATGTCGACTGAAAGAATTTTAGTATAAATTAGATAATATGTCAAATGGAATAAACCTGCAGATATTCAATACATGTTGTCGATTGAAGTAATTAGATGAAGCATTCTCATGCATGTTAATTTGAGTGTACCTGAAAAAGACGCAAGTCGACTGAAAGAATTACGTGTAACATGAACCTGCACAATTCTCTTGTAATGATGTCGACTGAAGTAAACATCCAAATATTTAATACATGTTGTCGACTGGAGAAAACCTGCAACCGCTTTATACATATTCAGAAGTCATTATATGTCGACCGACATAACGTTAAGAATTCAACATTTATACATGTTGAATGAAAGAATTTTCTATGAATCATATACTAAAGTCGATTTGATTTCACTTTAGAATGGAGGTGTGCTCTCTCCGGAGAATGTTAACTGACAGATGTCATCTTACGGTCTTCTTTATTGTAAATTACACTTGGTTGAGGATGGGCCTAAGGATGTCTTGAGCCCAAATTCATCTATTGAACCCTAGTGGGATTTTTGAGGTGCCTTTTGGAGGGAAATCGAAGCGCCAAAATGGTGAGTATAAGAATGGGTTTTGAGTCATTTGGTCTCACACAAGGATTTTTCTCGGTTGGCAAGTTTAAGAGAGCTCTCAAGATCTTCAAGGTACTCTTCATACCTTTCTTCATATTCTTCAACATCTTCAAATGTTCTTAGTGTAGATTCAAACTGTTCTTAGTCAAATTGGTTATTCGATCTTGAAAGATTTAGCGAATTTTTTGGGATTATGTTTGTGATTTAGACGGATTTAGATCTTCAAAGGAGTAAGTATTTTAGGGAATTTGTGTTTGTTACTTGGAAAATGTCGAGTGAGGATTCGTTGGGTAGTTTAGGTACTCAAATTGACAAGTATATTGAACAACCTATGAATGATTCGAGTGATGAAGAAACTTATAGGGATTGGTCGCATGAAGATTTTATAGAGGCTGGAGTCGTAACTATAGCTAAACCACCATTAGGAATACCCACAGAAGTTACACCACTGAGATCACTACCCACCATTGAGAAGTCGAGTGAGATTCTAAGTACGAGCGAACCAACAAATATCTTAACCAAGAATCCAGCTAGTCGAGTGACTGTAAGATCAATGAGAGAAATGAAATTGAAATATAGATTTCCTCCATCAATTGAAGTAAGGTTAGCGTCACCGACTGAAATGATAGATTACAAAATTCCTGGGTGGATTGGGTTTTACGAACGCCCATTTGTTGATGGATTAAGATTCCTCATTCCAAAGTTACTATGGGAAGTGTTGAATCACTATCAGCTGGCTCCATCTCAACTAATGCCAAAAACTTGGAGGATTCTACTGTCGATTGAGTGTATGTCTTTCGAATTGGGGATCGTGTTCGGGGTGCGAGAATTATTGTATACTTACTATATGAAAGAACATCTGAGAGAAAAATGGAGATATCACTTGTATCTCCGCCAAAAGAGGGAGCATTTGGTATTGGGACTTACAACAAATGACAGGGGGGATTGGCAAAAAAGTTATTTCTTCATGAGAGGAGAGAGTGTGTTTGGGTCGAATGGGAGTGGAGAAATACCAGAACATTGGAACTCGTCGAGTGAGTATATTTTTATCCTTTAATACTCTAAATTTATAACTTGTATAACTGTAAATATTCTTCTTTTCTTCTTCCAGGTCTTCAGTTGAATAGAAAATTTGATACTACTCGTCGAGCCATCACAAACACGAATCACATCCTCGGTTTGCCTGATTCGAAGAGGAATTGGAAAGCTGCTTTAGAAGAGAGGAGACTGAGGTTAACTTCACTGTGGAAAGAAGTGATTTATTCTGAAGGTACCCTCTTGGTTTTGAGTAAGCATATTTTGGCCATGATATTGTGCACTTGGGCGATTGAGGTTACATTTGGAATGCTGCTATTTCTAACATCGCTGACCCCTGAAGAATTTTTATGCGCAGCTGAAATGATGTCGGGTCCATTTAAGGTGCCAAAACTCGATGAAATGAGGAGCCGGATGAAGACTAAGAAAGCTAAAGACAATGAGCCTGAAGCCGTTGAATTGGAAATCACCAAACCAACTGAAGTCGTTCCGGTTAATGTTCCTGAATCAATGACACAGTCGATTGAGAAGGTCTCTGCCTCAAAGAAGAGGAAGGCAGTAGTAGAAGTGGAGGAAGACGCAGAAGGCGTTGTAGTGAGGATTCCCCACGTGTCTACTACAATTTCGGATCCTTCCAGCCTCTCTAATTTTTTAAGCGTCTGCTGCTGGAAGAAGACGAGCAACGGTTGACTGAGTTGGGTCCAACCGAAACAAGCAAGAAGATTGCGGCTCTAAGTTATCAGGTATTTATTTTTGAAAACATGTATATCCATTTATAGACGTCGTATGAAATGTACTAAGTGAAGTTCGTTTCAGGTTATGGAATGTGGCCTCTTCATGAAACAGTATGTTGAATTAAACCAAAAGAGGATGAGGGATTTGGAGAAGGCCAATACAGCCGTCAGAAAAGATTTCGCTGAACTAAAAGCAAATTTTGACGCTACCGAAAGGAAGTTAAGAAAGGTGGAAAAGGAACTGAAAGAGACTCAAGCAACACTGAAATTAGAGAAAGAAGTCTATGAGGCTACCAATGAAGCGTTCAAAGAAAGTGTGGAGAGCTTGGCGAAGGAAAAGGTTGAATTGCTTGAGCAACTTGAATTGGTTGCCTTTGAATAAATGATGAAAGAGATGAGCAGTCTAATGGAAGAATATTTAGCTGGTCAGAATGTCGCTTGGAAGCCGAAGAAATGGATTCGAGAATATGAGAGGTTGGCTGTTGGGGTCTCCCTTACAAGTGAGGGTGAAGAAGAAGAAGATGGAGAAGAGGTGCTCTCGAAAGAGGGTGTCAAGGAAAAGCAAATGGCCACTGGAGACGCCGAAGAATAAATGGCCATAACGGAGAAACAGACTGAAATGGTTGAGGTTCCCGGATTGACTGAAATTATCCCTATCGTTCCCAGCCAGACTGTTGAAGTTCCACCAGTGGATGATCAGCTTGACCCTGAAGTCCAGGCGACCGAAAGGCTCGTAGAATGAAATATGCAGTCGTACCTTTATTTTGTTTTTTTTATAATGGAAAACTTCAAAACTTTAATGATATAATTTTATTTTTGGTTGAAGTCAAAGTTTTTCAATTTTGTTTAGTCATATGGACCTCGGAACACTAAATTATTCTTCACACAATAATTTTTATTATCCAACAATTTTACTGGCCGAATGGGCTACGACAAAGAAAAATAAAAAATACCAGTAAAATAGTTTGAGATGAATTGCATTCCAGCTATTTTGTATTGGTCTTCCTTCTGTCGTTTCCAATTTGTAGGCACATTGGCCAATGATCTTTGTAATGACGTATGAGCCCTCCCAATTTGGTCTCAGCTTCCCATCTTTGACTTCTTTGGTATTCTGAAAAACTTTGCGTAGAACCCAGTCTCCTTCTTTGAATGTCCTGCACCTGACATTCTTGTTGAAATATTTGGCCATTTTTTGTTGATGAGCAGCAAGTCGAATGGAGGCTTGTTCCCTTAATTCATCAATTGTATCAAGGCTGTAATTCAAGAGCTGTCGATTGGTATCTTCTTCAAGCCATTGGTAACGCGGAGTAGGAACAATTCCTTCGGCTGGGACTACTGTTTCGCACCCAAACACAAGTGAGAATGTGGTCTGCCCAGTCGACGAACGGGCTGTAGTTCTGTAGGACCATAGAACTCCTGGAAGTTCATCTGCCTATGCTCCTTTTGATTTCTCCAATCTCTTCTTCATTATGTTCATGATTGTTTTGTTGGACGATTCAGCTTGACTATTGGCTTGAGGAAAACGTGGGGTTGAGAAGTTTAATTTGATTCCCCAATTCTTACAGAAATCTTGGAAACGGTATCTGATGAATTGAGATCCATTATCAGTTACAATTTCTCTTGGCAATCCGAAACGACAAATGATGTTCTTCCAAATGAAGTTTTGCACTTCATTGTCTCGAATTTTGGCGAAAGCCTCAGCTTCGATCCACTTAGTATAGTAATCTGTAAGGGCAAGCATGTAGACTCGTTGTCCCGGGGCTATAGGGAGCTTTCCAACGATGTTCATTCCCCATTTCATGAAAGGCCAAGGTGACAGTATCGGCCTGAGCTTCTCTGGTGGTAAATGTGAGATGGGGGCAAATCTTTGACATTTCTCGCACCTACGAGTGAATTCGACCGAATCAGCACGCATAGACGGCCAATAATATCCTGTCGTGTGGGCTCGGCATGCTAGGCTTCTTCCGCCTGAATGGTTTCCGCATTCGCCTTCATGAAGCTCGACTAATACGCATTGGGCTTCCTCTGGAGTAAGACATTTAAGGTAGGGACCGAAAAATGATCTCCTTAAAAGTTGCTCATCATGTAGTGTGAACTGGCAGCTAGCCGTTGAATCTTTCGCGCTTCCATTTTATCTTCTGGTAGCATGCCGCTTCGTAAATATTCACAATTGGAGTTAACCATGAGTCGTCTGATTTGATTGTGGTAACTTTCTGGGTTTCGCTTTTCTAAATTGCTTGCCACTGAAAATAAACAACAGGGATGTAATGAATTTTCTCTCATTCAATTGTCGAACCCAGCGTAGCTAAAGCATCTTCGTGCGTGTTTTCATTTCTGGGGACTTGACAAATGGTCAGTTGCTCAAATGTCGACTGAAGTTCTTTCACATTTCGTAGATAAGACGCCATCTGTGAATCTCTAGCTTGATATGAACCCCGGAATTGATTGACAATTAATTGGGAATCTGTCTTTACTTCAATCTTTTTGGCTCCAAGTTCTCGAGCCAAGTTTAGGCCGGCTATGAGGGCCTCGTATTCGGCTTCATTGTTGGTAACTCTGAAGTCGCATTTGATTGCTGTTGCACCACATCGCCTTCTGGAGTGGTAATCACAATCCCTAAGCCGCATCCACGTTTGTTGCTTGATCCGTCGACTGCGAGCTTCCATGTGGCCGATGGATTAATGCAATGGATTTCTAGTTCAGCTGGTGCCTGTAGACTGAGACTGAAATCAGCCACAAAATCAGCAAGTGCTTGTGACTTGATCGCAGTCCGTGGTTGGTAGGTAATGTCGTGTTCTCCAAGCTCCACAGCTCATTTCGTCAATCTCCCGGAAAGCTCGGGTTTATGGAGAATGCTTCTCATTGGGTAAGATGTGTAAACTGTGATTGAATGCCCTTGAAAATATGGCCGTAGCTTTCTCGCTGCCGTTATCAAAGCTAGTACCAATTTTTCCATAAGAGGGTAGCGTGACTCCGTATCCAATAGGGCTTTACTTACATAGTAGACTGGGAGTTGAGTACCATCTTCCTCTCTGATTAGGACCGCACTTACCGCTTGCTCTGAAACTCTAAATAAAGAAAAAGCCTTTCGTTGTCGAGTGGCTTCGACAAAAGAGGTGGAGAAGACAAGTATCATTTGAGTTCTTTCAATACTTCCTCGCAGGCTGGAGTCCATTCAAAATTCTTGGCTTTCTTCAAGGCGGAGAAGAATATGAAACTTTTGTCGGTTGATTTTGAAATGAATCTATTCAGTGCAGCAATTCTTCCAGCTAGTCGCATGACGTCTTTAGGATTGGTAAGAGAAGGAATGTCGAGTATAGATTTCATGTTAATATATCTGGTTTTTATTTGATGAGAAATTCCAGATAGACTTATTTAGAAATATCTTTTTGAGAGTACTGAATATAAATGTGCTATAAGTAACTTACATTATGTAATTTTCCTTTATGTTTTATTTTATTTTATTTTTAAATAAAAATTGCTACTCATAAAAAAAATAATTAAGAAATTATATTTAAGGAATAATTAATGATAACATGCATGATTTGGTCAAGTTGACTTGGTGAGTCAATGGTCTCCAGGTGGTATATCATATATCGGATATATATGTCATCTTTCTTATAATAGGTGGGCCCTACATAATGTGGGGTTCGCCTATTGTGAGAGATGGCATATACACGGATACACCCGACGTGGGGCCCGCTTATTGTGAGATGGAACACATAATATAATTTTTGACCGGAGTGGGCCTCTTACCAAAAAAAAAAAAAAGCCCACACATCTTCAACAAATAATTAACAAAACAAAGCAAAGCAAAAAACCCTCCATCTTCTTGGAAAGAGCTAGCTTTCTTTGTTCGCCATCAACTTCAACAAAGAAAATACCATGAAGGTATCAATTTGTTACATACATGATGATGATCATGATGCACACAACTGAGTTTCTGAAATGGGATACTAACGCTTTTTTTTTTTTCCACTTTTTGTTGATATTTGCAGCAAAAGGTTGTGATCAAAATCTCCCTGGAAGGCCACAAGTCACGCTCTAAGGCTTTGAAGACCGTCGTTGGCGTTTCAGGTACCAAACACTTTACCTCACATTTTGTGGAAAACAAATTTTATTCTAACTGAATTAAAAATTCTGGATACATCACTGATCACAATAATTATAAAATTACCCTATATCATGGTACATATTTTTTTTTTTAATATTTATGTGTATACAGGAGTGGAATCTGCGGCGTTAAAAGGGGACGACAAGAACCAATTAGAGGTGATCGGAGATGGGATTGACGTTGTTAAGCTGATAACTTTGCTGAGAAAGGAAATCGGATATGCACAGCTGTTAAGCGTTAGCCCGGCGGATTCTGACAAAGGTACTGCTGGGAAACTTAGATATCGAAAGGGTTCAGTCCCAGGGAATCCAGTTCCTGTTTCTTTAACAGCTGAATCTGAATCTAGTCGCCGCTCCCGTTCCCGTTCAGATTTTCCAACATCCAATGTCAAAAGCTTGCTTTATTTGATGAAAAACGTTTCCCTGGGGAGTCAAAGTCAATACATTGCTTGGATACGAATCATACTGTTTGTGATTCCTTCATCTGTGGATCCTTTAGCTTTCTATATTCCTGCAATTAATGATGATAAAAAATGCCTTAATTTGCACAATCAATTTCCGTCTACAGCTTTTGCTTTCTCTTTAGCTTGTAAGATCTTTGTAGTGATTGTCAGTTTGTGCTTTATCATTGCTCATCTGATGTTTAAAAGAGGGAATTCACAGAGATATAAACTCTGCTCCTTCCTCATTGATTTTCTGATCAGCGTTCCTGTTTTAGAGGTGAGTCAGATTCTCTTTCAGTTATGTGTTTTACAACTCATGGATTCTGAATTAGCTCTTCTGTATCCAGATGGTAAATATGACAGGCTCTGGATTATGGGATGCAATAAATTTCTTTAAACTTGTTATTGTTATCCAATATGTGGCAAGGATTATTAGAATTTACTCATCATTTTCAAGAGCTATAATTCGTTCAAGAAAACTTGTTGAAGCTACATGGCCTAGAGTCGCATTCAATCTTTTTCTGTACCTACAAGCTGCTAATGTAAGTATAGTTTCATTGAGAATTTTATATCATTGGGCATACAGTTATTTCTCAACTAGTGACTTTCTGTTCCTTATAGGTATTTGGAGGTTTATGGTATTTTATGGCCATCAAAAGAGAAATTGAATGCTGGAACAAAGCCTGCAAAAATCATACTGGACAGGGGCATTGTTCTTTTAACTGTAATGAAGGTTTAGAAGATTACACATTTGTAAGTGAATTATGCCCAACGAAAAAACGAAATGCCACAATCCATGATTTTGGAATATTCCATGGTGGCTCTTGAGTCTGGTATAGCGGAGGATACAAATATTCTGCAGAAGTTTATACATGTTTTTGTTTGGGGCCTACAAAATCTCAGGTTTGTGCATGTATGATGCTTTTCTTGTTGGTAGAAGGTGTTTGGGTAGTGTGCTTACTAATCTCAACTTTGTTCTTTTGCATGAATTCAATTGCTGTTCTTACACAGTCTTTGAACTATACCGATATATTAAGAAAACCAATTGTTGTGCAACGTCTACTGCCCTTTCCGTTAATTTCATTCTTAGTGTCCTACTTTAGTTACATTCAGATGGTTGATTTGAGAGAGAGTGGAGGTTTAAAAACAGGTCGTTGTTATTAAATAAAGAGAATGAAGTTGTAAAGAGAATAAGAACCGATTTGATACCCTACTTGAGTGATTGGTACGCTTTGATATAGGCTTTTCTTGACCATGAATGTACAAAACAAAGTTTTGGCTTATTATCCGGTACTCATTATTACCAGATTATGGTAAATGTCTTGAGAAAGTAGAATTTTCTGGAATCTATGAGCTGAGTTATTTTTTTATCTCACTTGTCAAACTATGTCATCTACCATAAAAGTTTCACTACTTCCAAACACATGGAAATTACAACTTGTAAGTCTAATGTCTGATGGATTTAATTTGTTGCAGTAATTTAGGTCACAACCTTCAAACAAGTAGCGACCTTCGGGAAAACATCTTTGTGATTTTGGTTGTCAGCTCTGGTTTAATGTTGTTTGTCCTTCTGATAGGAAATTTGCAGGTTACCATATCTTTCTGATTTTAACTCGTCAATTTATTTTCATATGCTTGAGTTGAACCACAATATGATGTTTTACGTTTTTGAACTATGGTTATTTTAAAACAGACATATCTGCTGTCCAGAACTGTTAGATTAAATGAGATGACAAAGAAGCCGCGAGAGATAGAGGAGTGGGAGCCCTTCCAAAAGATCTCCAAGGATCTCCAGCAACAAGTGAAAAAATATAAGTCATACATATGGCGAAAAACCAATCACATTGATGTAGAAAGTTTACTCAACAATCTTCCCAAGGAACTGAGAATGGAAATAAAGCGCGAACTTTGCTGGCCTCTGCTAAAGAAAGTGGGTTCCTTTTTTGTCTCTCCAGAGTTCCTTTTAATAAGTAACCAAGCTTAAGGAAATTGAAATATATACAGAAAATAAACTTATACTGTGATGTGTATTGATCAAGGTACAAGAGTGCATGATGCTAAAGGAAGAAACATTGGATGCTCTGTGCGATTGTGTAAAACCAGCTTTCTTTACTGACCACACTTACATTCTTCGGGAAGGAGACCCAATCGATGAGATGATTTTCTTGTTGCAAGGAAAATTATTGACCTACACCTTCAAGGATATAACTAGTGGCACCACAAGCTCTGATAATAAAAGAGATGACAGCCATACCACAATGAAAAATGATCATCTGCAAGATGGTGACTTCTATGGAGAAGAACTTATTGACTTGGCTCTGAGAGACCGCTTTTCAATTTCTCTTGATATCCCTAAGTCAAACAGAACCATTCAGGCACTTACAAATGTTGAAGCCTTTATTCTTATGGTTGATGACCTGAAAATTGTATACATTGATATGATGAATCAGGCAGCGCGAGTCATACAATTAGCGTGGCGCCGGCATCATTCTAGAAGGCTGAAAGAATGGGAGCAAAAAAATTTGATAAATGAGCTAAGACAAGGGAGGGAGCTAGCAGAGCTGCTTAAAGTTCAGCTCAACTCACCTTCATTTTTCTCCTCAGATGATCAAGCTCGAGAAAGAGAAATGTTAGTTCAAAAGATTATGTCTTCATATGAAAAAGTGCTTTTCATGCCCAACTTCAACAGCTCATCATCATCAACTCGAGATCCTCAGTTGACAGGACTCATGATCAAATCCCCAACTTCTTTAGGCATGAGTTCATGGAGCAATCAGGACTCTGAGGGAAGTGTCATGGACCCTTTGGAGCTCAAAGATGGCTTCAAGAAGAGGTGTGTGTGTATATATATATCTTAAATTTCATATGTGCATATATTTTCACGTACTTACAAACTGAAAACTCTCTTTGTGGAAAAAAAAAACAGTAAGGCTACGTAGCATATATCAAGACTTTTCAGTTTTCACAAACCCTACTTAGAGTGAAAATCTTATGCACTGGCTACGACCTTTTTAGCTATACACACACTGAGAAATAATCTGGTGGGCAATTTTGCTTTGCTTTAAAATTTTTGATGTTGCAGAGAAACATTGCCGAGGTGGAAGTGAGAGTTAAACCTGGCCTAGGGGATGTTTGATGATGAATATAGTTGGAAAAAATATGGTCAAAAAGACATTCTTGGAGCCAAATATCCCAGGGAATTATTGATCACAAAATTAATGATTTTTTTTTTTGCACATGATGATTAATTTTTTGTGCTTTATAGAATGCAACTGTGCTTATAATCTCTTGAAAGTAAAATTTGACCATGCCTCATACTAGAAAGTCTGATCTTGGCATTGGTTAAACCATTTAGAATTACATTTTACAAAGCATGTATCAGATAAATAGAAGATTGAGCCCATTCACTGTAACACAAATAAAATCTTTTTATGCATTGGACGTATATACAAATTGTCTGAAAAAATCATAACTTGTAGATAAATAATATACATGCAGTAATTTTATGTCATATTATCATTGTATATCCAAAGATTGTCAGATTATCAAAAACACATAATTCCTTTAATTTGGTTTGCCGATTCACCAAAAGATTATAAACTCTATCACCTGTCTTATCTCTTCATTAACACATTATTAATTGTATATTTAAAAATTGTCACATTATCAAAAATATCCTGTAAATTTACACTTTTTTGTCGACCGCTAAATAAAATCAAATGAATTGTGTATTTCTGTAACCGTGATCTGGAAATAAATGAAACCGGACGATTCGGTTCGATTCAATTCCGGAATGAAACCCAATTATTGGCCAGGTCTAGTATAAGTGGTAGTTTGGGAAATTGGCACTCTCTTAATTCAAGGCATTTATTCTCTCTCTAAACGACTATTGGTTTTGTTCAGATCACAGGACATGGATTCTAAGAGACAACCAGCTCGGAGAATTAGATTGCAGAAGGCTTTAGTCACAGAGAAGGTATTAGTCACCACATGTTTTAAAAGTTGCATATCATTTATTCTCTCTCTAAACTAACTCTGTGTTTTGTTGACATCACAGGGCTTTGATTCTGACACAGCTACTGCTACGAGACTTAGATATCGAAAGGGTTCAGTCCCAGGGAATCCAGTTTCTGTTTCTTTAACAGATCAATCTGAATCTAGTCGCCGTTCCCGTTCAGATTTTCCAACATCCAATGTCAAAAGCTTGCTTTATTTGATGAAAAACGTTTACCTGGGGAGTCAAAGTCAATACATTGCTTGGATACGAATCATACTGTTTGTGATTCCATCATCTGTGGATCCTTTAGCTTTCTATATTCCTGCAATTAATGATGATAAAAAATGCCTTAATTTGAACAAGCAATTTCCGTCTACAGCTTTTGCTTTCTCTTTAGCTTGTAAGATCTTTGTAGTGATTGTCAGTTTGTGCTTTATGATTGCTCATCTGCTGTTTAAAAGAAGGAATTGGCAAAGATATAAACTCTGCTCCTTCCTCATTGATTTTCTGATCAGCGTTCCTGTTTTAGAGGTGAGTCAGATTCTCTTTCAGTTATGTGTTTTACAACTCATGGATTCTGAATTAGCTCTTCTGTATCCAGATGGTAAATATGACAGGCTCTGGATTATGGGATGCAATAAATTTCTTTAAACTTGTTATTGTTATCCAATATGTGGCAAGGATTATTAGAATCTACTCATCTTTTTCAAGAGCTATAATTCGGCCAAGAAAACTTGTTGAAGCTACATGGCCTAGAGTTGCATTCAATCTTTTTCTTTACCTACAAGCTGCTAATGTAAGTCTATTTCCATTGAGAATTTTATATGATTGGGCATACAATTATTTCTCAACTATTGACTTGCTAGTCCTTATAGGTATTTGGAGGTTTATGGTATTTTATGGCCATCAAAAGAGAAATTGAATGCTGGAACAAAGCCTGCATAAATCATACAGGACAGGGGCATTGTTTTTTCAACTGTAATGACAGTTTAGAAGATTACACATTTGAAAGTGAATTATGCCCAACGAAGAAACGAAATACAACAATCCATGATTTTGGAATATTCCATGGTGCTCTTGAGTCTGGTATAGTGGAGGATACAAATATTCTGCAGAAGTTTTTACATTGTTTTGTTTGGGGCCTACAAAATCTCAGGTTTGTGCATGTATGATACTGTTCTTGTTGGTAGAAGGTGTTTGGGTGGTGTGCTTTCTAATCTCAACTTTGTTCTTTTGTATAAATTCAATTGCTGTTCTTACACAGTCTTTGAACTATACCGATATATTAAGAAAACCAATTGTTGTGCAACGTCTACTGCCTCTCCATTAATTTCATTCTCAGTGTCCTACTTTAGTTTCCTATCTCCATTTTCAGTCTCATTCAGATGTTTGATTTGAGAGAGAGTGGAGGTTTAAAAACAGGTCATTGGTATTAAATAAAGAGAATAAGAACCGATTTGATACCTTACTTGAGTGATTGGTACGCTTTGATATAGGCTTTTCTTGACCATGAATGTACACAAAAAAGTTTTGGCTTATTATCTGGTACTCATTATTATCAGATTATGGTAAATGTCTTGAGAGGGTTAAATTTTCTGGAATCTATTAGCAGTTCCTCTATGAGCTGAGTTATTTTTTTATCTCACTTGTCAAACTATGTCATCTACCTTAAAAGTTTCACTACTTCCAAACACATGGAAATTACAACTTGTAAGTCTAATGTCTGATGGATTTAATTTGTTGCAGTAATTTAGGTCACAACCTTCAAACAAGTAGCGACTTCCGGGAAAACATCTTTGTGATTTTGGTTGTCAGCTCTGGTTTAATGTTGTTTGTCCTTCTGATAGGAAATTTGCAGGTTACCATACCTTTCTGATTTTAACTCGTCAATTTATTTTCATATGCTTGAGTTGAACCACAATATGAAGTTTGACGTTTTTGAACTATGGTTATTGTAAAACAGACATATCTGCTGTCCAGAACTGTTAGATTAAATGAGATGACAAAGAAGCTGGGAGAGATAGAGGAGTGGGAGCCCTTCCAAAAGATCTCCAAGGATCTCCAGCAACAGGTGAAAAAATATAAGTCATACATATGGCGAAAAACCAATCACATTGATGTAGAAAGTTTACTCAACAATCTTCCCAAGGAACTGAGAATGGAAATAAAGCGCGAACTTTGTTTGCCACTGCTAAAGAAAGTGAGTTCCTTTTTTGTCTCTTCAAAGTTCCTTTTAATAAGTAACCAAGCTTAAGGAAATTGAAATATATACAGAAAATAAACTTATACTGTAACGTGTATCGCTCAAGGTACAAGAGTGCATGATGCTAAAGGAAGAAACATTGGATGCTCTGTGCGATCGTGTAAAACCAGTTTTCTTCACTGACCACACTTACATTCTTCGGGAAGGAGACCCAATTGATGAGATGATATTCGTGTTGCAAGGAAAATTATTGACCTACACCTTCAAGGATATAACTAGTGGCACCACAAGCTCTGATAATAAAAGAGATGACAGCCATACCACGATGAAAAATGATCATCTGCAAGATGGTGACTTGTATGGAGAAGAACTTATTGACTGGGCTCTGAGAGACCGCTTTTCAATTTCACTTGATATCCCTAAGTCAAACAGAACCATTCAGGCGCTTACAAATGTTGAAGCCTTTATCCTTACGGTTGATGACCTGAAAATTGTATACATTGATATGATAAATCAGGCAGCTCGGGTCATACAGCTAGCCTGGCGCCGGCATCATACCAGAAGGCTGAGAGAATGGGAGCAAAAAAACTTGATAAATGAGCTAACACAAGGGATGGAGCTAGCAGAGCTGCTTCAAGTTCAGTTCAACAATCCTTCATTCTCCTCCTCGCATGATCAAACTGTAGAAATGTTAGTTCAAAAGATTATATCTTCATATGATGAAGCACTTTACATGCTCAACTTCAACAGCTCATCATCATCAACTCGAGATCCTCAGTTGACAGGACTCATGATCAAATCCCCAACTTCTTTAGGCATGAGTTCATGGAGCATTCAGGACTCTGAGGGAAGTGTCATTGTTGCACCTCTGGTGACTCAAACTTACTGCAGGAGGCCCAAGCCCATTAACAAGAACCAGGGCATGACTCAAGCTGAGTAAAACTACTCTTCCAGGATGACACGTAGCTGGTAGTTACGAATAGGCAATTGTAATGAGTTGTTATATAGGCAATTATAGTGAGGTGGGGGTTATTCTGTTTTGGGGAAAATATTGTTTTGAGGCTCTAGCCTTGTAGCTAGCAGTCGTTATTGTTTCTCTTTCATTAATATGACTCAATGAACACAGATCTATTACTATAGCTTCATTCTTCATTAAATTACAGCTTATACCCAAACAAATATCCAATTATAGTAAACACATTCTAGCGCCAATTACCCTCTGGAGCTCAAAGATGGCTCCAAGAACAGGTGTGTGTGTGTTTCTTAAATTTCATATGTGCATATATTTTCATGTACGTACAAACTGGAAACTCTCTCTGTGGAAAAAAAAACAGTAAGGCTACGTAGCGTATATCAAGACTTTTCAGTTTTCAAAAACCCTACTTATAGTGATAGTCTTACGCACTGGTTACGACTTTTTTAGCTAGACACACACTGAGAAATTGTTGACTAAAGTGGCTTCGGCACTTTTGGCAGGATGCTTGGCTGCCAACTTTGCAATAAGTGTAACGCGTTTTGTGCCAAAACGTGTTGCAACAGTGCACACGGTTTTGACTCTAAAAAATGGAGCTCCCAGACCATTCTTCATTATCCCAGAATTTGTATAATAGAGAGTAAAGAGAGTTGAGAGTTTTTTGTAAAGCTTGGTATTGAAGTTTTGTAATTCTTTTGTTTGTGTGATATAAAAGAAGAATTTTCTCTCACATCTCCTCTATTGTTGTTTAATCATTTCTCTCATAATTATAGGTGGGTTCCGAAGATTACTCGGATCCCGAAACTCATAACATAGGTTCGGTTCGGAAAGTCGATTCCGACAAAAGTTGTCAAAAATCGATTTTTTGAGCATACCATCGGACTTTTCACGGCGAGACGAGCACGGTGGTATTTTCCGTCGATCGATCGGAGGTCCAGATTGTCCGCACGCGCGCCACACGCCGAACAGAAGGCTGCCCACGCGCCTCACGCGCACTCATGCGCCAAACCGAGGTTGAAGACGACGCCACGTCATCCGCCACGTCATCCGCCATGTGTCACCACGTCAGCGCCCAGTCAGCAGCCCAGTCAGCGCACAGTCAACAGCCCAGTCAGCGCCACGTCAGAGCCACGTCAGCGGTGCCTGGTAAATTTCAGATAGGTTCCTGAACTTTCTGGAAATTACAATTTAGCCCATATACTTTCAGAAATTTTCAATTTAGTCCCTGAACTTTTTGGAAATTACAATTTAGTCCCTAAACTTTTCCGTAATTTCACTTCGGCCCTTGAACTTTCGGAAATTATAATTTGACCCCTGTAATTTCTGAAATTTGTAAATTGGTCCCTGTGTCGGATTTTGACAAACGAAGTGTCATTTCCACCATTTTCGACCATTGCGGACGCAACGGTGAGGTCTGTTTTTGAAATTCTGCTTAGAATTTTTATGATGGATGGGGGCAACGGAAAAATGGTTTTGTTAACTAGTACAAACTATTTCACATGGAGAGAAAGGATGAAAGACATTCTGTATGTGAAGGACTATGATGGATCGGTATTTCTGGAGCAGAAAACAGAAGGAATGACCGATGGAAAGTGGGCTAATTTCACCAGAAAACATGCAGTACTATTCGTCAGTGGATCGACGATAGTATCGTCAACCATGTCAGTGAAGAAACAAATGCACGTGTCTTATGGGGAAAGTTGTAGGAGCTTTTCCGAGCAAAGACTGGCAACAACAAGCTGTACTACATCAAGAAGATGATGGGTTTGAAATACCAGGAGGGTACAGTTGTGGCGGACCATATCAACGATTTCCTCGGCACCATGAAAGAACTGTCTGGATTGGGCATAGAATTCGGTGATGAGGTAAATGGCTTAATACTCCTTAATACGTTACCAGAATCTTGGGAAACGTTCAGATCTACGGTGATAAATTCAGCCGCAAATGGGAAAGTCACTATGGAGATGGCAAATACCAGGATCTTCGAGGAAGAAAAGAGGACGAGAATGCAGAAGTCAGCATCAGCCTCAACCTCAGAAGCTCTAATGACAGAAAAGAACACCAGAAGGGAGAGAAGTAAAAACCGAGGCCCATGTAGACCAGACAAGAGCCGAGGCCCAGCTATGGCATAAAAAGCTCGGTCACATGAGTCAAACGGGGATGGAGATACTACGCAGGCGGAATGTTCTTCCGGAATTGAAGAACTCACACTTACAGAAGTGTGAACACTGCATGGCTGGAAAGCAGAACAGAGTGTCCTTCCAGAGCTCCCCGCCTCAACGGAAACCGGAGGTACTTGACCTCATACATTCAGATGTATGTGGTCCGATGCAGACACGAACACTCGGAGGGTCACTGTATTTTGTGACATTCATTGATGATCATTCAAAGAAGACCTGGGCATATACCTTGAAGAGAAAAGACCAAGTGCTTGAAGTGTTCAAAGAGTTTCACGCCCTGATGGAGAGAGAAACCGACAAGAAACTCAAATGCATCAGAACAGACAATGGTGGAGAATACCGAGGTCCGTTTGATCAGTACTGCAAGACGCAAGGAATCCGACATCAAACGACACCTCCGAAGACACCTCAGCTGAATGGCCCAGCTGAGATGATGAACAGAACCTTGTGCGAAAGGGTCAGAAGCTTGCTGTCACAAGCCAAGCTGCCGAAGACATTTTGGGGGGAGGCACTCAACACAACAGTACATGTTTTGAACATGTCCCCAGCGGTCGCACTGAAAGGTAATGTTCCTAACCAAGCCTGGACAGGTAAAGAAGTGTCATACGAGCACTTACATGTCTTTGGGTGCAAAGCTTATGTACACATCCCAAAGGACGAGAGATCCAAGCTTGATGCAAAGACGCGACAGTGTGTCTTTATTGGCTATGGTCAGGATGATTTCGGCTACAAACTGTATGATCATGTGGAGAAGAAGATCGTCATGAGCCGAGATGTTGTCTTTGTTGAAGACCAGACCATAGAAGATATCAGAAAGGAGATGAAGACAATGTCCCAGCAATACAGAAATGTGAATCCAGAACCTCATACACCGGTGCCAGTACGAGTTGAAGATGAGGTTCCCAGACATGAGGGTACATGTGATGAAGCTCCCAGAGATGATGATCATGATCAACCACCAGTACCATAAGCTACACCAACAGTTCCACAGAGAAGGTCTGACAGAGAGAGGCGACCTTCAACCAAATACTCTGCATATGAGTATGTGCTGCTTACTGACGGGGGAGAATCCGAGAGCTACCAGGAGGCTGTGGAAACAGATGACAGAGAAAAGTGGGAGGAAGCCATGCAAGATGAGATGAAATCTTTGCATGACAATCACACTTTTGAGTTGGTGAAATTGCCAAGAGGCAAACGGGCTTTGAAGAATAAATGGGTGTACAGGGTGAAGCAACAAGAGCACACTTCACAACCCCGGTACAAAGCCAGACTAGTTGTCAAGGGATTCAATCAGAGGAAAGGCATTGACTTCGATGAAATCTTCTCTCCAGTTGTGAAGATGTCATCCATCAGAGTAGTACTCAGCCTAGCAGCAAGCCTCGACCTGGAGGTTGAGCAAATGGATGTCAAGACCGCATTTCTTCACGGAGATTTGGAAGAAGAAATCTACATGGAGCAACCAGAAGGCTTCAGAGTCAGAGGGAAAGAGGACTATGTGTGCAGACTCAGGAAAAGCCTCTACGGTTTGAAACAGGCACCGAGACAGTGATACGTGAAGTTCGAGTCGGTTATGGGGGAGCAGGGATACAAGAAGACAACTTCAGACCATTGTGTTTTCGTTCAGAAATTTTCTATCTCTTCATTAACACATATGATTAATTGTATATCAGCCGTCTATCTCTTCATTAACACATATTATTAATTGTATATTCAAAAATTGTCACATTATCAAAAATAGCTTGAAAACTTACACTTTTTCGTGGACTGTATAAAAAAATCAAATAAATTGTGTATTTTTGTTAACATGACAATATTTAAGTATATGATTGATCATATCCATAATTTTATGGAATGTATAAAAAATTTAGGTCATAATGATAAGAATTATGTTATGCTATCAGTCACAATAAGAAAGCATTCGAATTGCATATAGGGCTTGCAGCTCCATATTTCTACTAGGTAAATTACTCGATCTTTGGGTAAGTCCAATTCATTTTGGAGATAAAAATTCATCGCGATAGAGTACCGAGGGAGCTCAAGTGTAACTAACTTTAGGGTTGAGTTAAGCTCATAAATTTCAATACAGAGTTTTATATCTATTTCGAATTCCAATTTATTTTTAAATTGTTCTCAGCTTTCTTTGATTTTCTTTTTAACAGGAGCTACTTCAAGTGCGCTCATGAAAAAAATAAAGGCTGCTTGGCTAAAAAACAAGTGCAAAGATCAGATGAAGATCCCACAATTCTTGAAATAACCACACTTGTACTCAAGAAACAAACACTACCATTGAGCCCCAGCAGCACAATATTTACCAAAAGCAGCAACAGCCAGAACCATCACCCTTGAATCTCAAAAAAGGCCTTGATATTTTAACACAAGAGCCACTACCATCACTTTCCTTTCATCCACCATCACCACCACCGCGTTGAATGGTAATAAATTGAAATGTCACAGCGAATTTTTCGCCTTCGTTTATATCTCCTCAAGCATCTGGGGACTGGGATTTCTAGTTATAATTTTCAGAGCTCATCTCAGGACTTTCAAAAGCTCAATGAGATAATCTCCTCAGCCGCTACTGCTGATGCTGTTGGTAGTACTTCAGCTACAAATTTACTGACTTTTGGCTTGGATTTTCCTTTTGGTGATATTGAATATGATCCAAACTTGACATTTGATAATTTAGGATTATTTTCCTCATTCCAAGCCCTTTGAAAAACAATCAAAGTGAAGTGTTCATAGAACTAGCATATGTAAAGAAAGAGCAGTCTATTGGCCACTTGTTGTGTGCCCAATTATGGGTTTTGTATGATACTTTCAGGGATCCTAACCTAACCTCTTTTTAGGGTTCTTCGAGATATCGTAAATCTTTCAGAAACAATTAGAGTTGTAATCTTAATGAAGACTCGGATGAGTTTTAAATAGCCAATATGATTTACAATTGAATACTGATATTTTATTTTCTAACACCACGAGAAATTTTCTCAGTCTCATTGAGTAATGTAATATTTTTTTCCTTTTTAATTTTCCTTTGAAATCATTGTTTTTATGGTCTGTGATATAATTGTTGCCAGATCTACATCAAAGGTCAATTAGATTTGGATTTGAATGTTTGATTCAAGTTTCTGTAATTTTTTCTGTAAACTGTCAGCATATCAAATTTCAGATTTTGTCTTGAAAATAATTTTAGAGATTCCAATATTTGAGTCTCTATTTAGTCCCAACCGATTAGCGTCACTCATCAATTTGGATAATAAATTTTATTACTTGAGTGTCACCTCCAATTGAAACTCGAATATTGAGTTCTCTAACATTACTGTCGTTTTAATCAATTTTTCTAATCCGAATGTTTTTAGTTTGAAGAAACAAACCCCGCTTTGTAAAAAATAAATAAAAATAAAAAAGTAACAACAACAACAACAAAATCATCAATTTCCAGCAGTGACTATATTAGCAAAATTTTATATTTTAAAAATTATGTGTGGAGAGTCAATAGTCACCGTCTTTTAAAATATGGGATTGAGTATTATCGGATTCGGATTGGATCGGATCGGACCGAATTCGAATCCGATCCGATTCGTTAAGAGTTGATTTGTTTGGTTCGATCGAATTTTGAGTCCTTATCGTATCGGATTGGATTTGATCCGATAACTATCGAATCGAATCGGATTTATTCGATCTGATTTGATATCTTGGATAAATTCGATTTGATAACAGATCTGAATCCGATAGAGCATCCGATTTGATAATGAATCCGATAGTGGATTCGATTTGATAACGGATCTGATTTGATAAAATTGATTTGAATTTTAAGTTATCTGATCCGATTCGATAAAATTGTTATGAATTTACAAATTTTCAGGTCAATTTTTTGAATCAGATCCGTTATCGAATTGGATTTGTTATCAAATCGAATCTACTATCAGATTTATTATCAAATCGGATTCTCTATCATATTCGAATTCGTTATCAAATCGGATAAAGTCCAATTCAATCCGATAGTTATCAAATTTATCTGATTCAATCCGATAGTTATCAAATTTATCAGATTCGATCCGAAATTCGACAAACAAACCAAACACGATTTGATCGGATTCGAGAACCAAATCCGATCCGATCCGATCCCCAGTCCTATATGGGAACATCCACATTAAAAATTTCATTCTATTTAGAATCCAGGCCATTGAAAATTAACGTTATCTATATTTATCAGTTTTTAATCTAATTCCAAGTAAAAAAAGGGATTATAAACTACTAGTTAGCTTAACTGTCGACACCTTAAATATTCATCTTGTAAATCTTTAGGATCTTTTCGGTTTTATAATTTAAATAAGACGTGATATTTACGTCTCATTTGTTTGACTCTGAGTTCTCAAATAATATTTCTAATTAACTGTATAAGAACTAATAGTTAAAGTCTGCATCCTTAAGCACAATAAATAATAAAAAATTCATGAAAAACTTAAAGAAGTAATTTAAATAAAATAACAAATAATAATATACCCAAAATCTAAAAAATTAGCTACGTTTTGTGGGCAGCTACTATAATTATATTTGTATATTGTAACAGGTTTTTTATTTTTATTTTATAATTTAATGGTGTTTGTTAATAATAATATGATATTATAATATGTTTTCTTATTATAATATAGTTCTTAAAAATTATAATATGTATTTTTATTGTAATGTTTTTTTTTTTAATTTAATACAAAATTAATTATAAATATATTTTAATTTTATAATTTAATAATAAAAAATTAATTATAGACATTAAGTGTCACGTATGTTTTTTATTTTAATGAGAGATTATAATATGTTTTGTTATTATAATAGGTTTCTTTATTTTAATTTAATAATTTAATAATAATAAATTAAAATATTGATTAATTAATTAAATTAATAGATTTCTTATTTTAATAGTAGATTATGTCTTTATATTGTAATAGGTTTCTTATGTTAATAATTTATTATTTTAATTTTATAATTTAATAATAAAAAATAATTGTAGAGATATTTTAATTTTATAATTTAATAATAAAAAATTAATTGTAGAGATTATATTAATTGTAAATAATTTAATAGTGTTTTTTCCTTTTAATATGAAGTCACCACACGTAGTAAGATAAAAAAAATTTTAAAAATATTTAACTTTTATATATGTAATGTTAAAGATTTGAATCATCTCGTATACATTATAAGAGCAAGTGTTTCATAATTAGAATTCAACTAAGGAGACATATTGTTAAAATATTTGGCTGAACTTGATTAAGGTAAATTTATCTAGTATTGATTAAGTATGAGAATATGAGATTGAGTAATAATACTTTATAAGTGAGTTGTAAAAGAAGTAAAGCACTAACATGCTAGATTTACTTTTTCTATTGAACCGAGGACAGTTGTAGATATTGGGCTAAGGTTATTTCAAGAACTCAGAAAAAAAAAATTTTAAAAAAAAATTGAACCCAATAGAGTTATAGTTATGGGTACATAATCCACCAACCATATTGAATGCCGTGTATCCCGTAACTGTCTAAGCTCATTCAATTCAAGCTCTATTAAAAGAATGGATTGCATTTGTCCTTCAAAAATATATTCTCCGTATCATGTTAACGAGTATCCTAAATGTATTTATTAGGGATTTATTTTAGGAAAATTTTCACATTAGTTTTATGAGAAATGTAAAAAATTATCAAAATATTAATTACTTTTTCATTGTTCCTATGACAACTTTCTTAAAATGGATCTTAATGAGTATCTTTAGGGCACTCGTTAGTATTTCCCATACAAAATTTAGCAGTGGTCCATGCCTATTTTTTTTTTTGAAATCATTGGAAACCTCATCGCCAAACCACCCATTGTGAGCTTAAGCGGAGCAAGTAAAACTTCCGGCTGTCTAAGACTCTTACAAAAAACGTACCCCCTGAATTCGAACTCATGATCTCAATATGAGATCCTAAACCCTACACCACCAAACCACATCCATTGGAGACGGTCCATGCCTAATTAAGAAAGCATTCATAATCAAGTAACTTTTGGCTTGCTATGTCTAAGATTATTGTGGGACCATTACAATTTACATTACATTATCCCTATTTGATTATTTTCAATTTCTTCCCCTTGCAATATTTCTCCCTCCCTTTAAATTTATATCCGTATTTGAACTTCGAATTCCATTAAGATTTTTCCAGATCTTACTTATAACGATAATTTTATGCACCAAATATCGCTTTTTATCCTTTTTCAAGTCATTATATCTCTATTTCTCGTATGCATGTTTCAAAGCTTGTATGTCAAATGATTCAATTAAGAATGAATAAATAATTATATATGCTTCACAGTGAATAGTGATATATAATTGGGCTATTGAAGTATAAACACCAACGCAAAAGTAGAACTTGTGGCTTATGTCATATTAAATAGCTATATATTTAACTCAAAAGCTTAAATATGTAGTTAATTAAGATTTTAATAATATGACTTAAATTTTATTTATATTAATGTTTCCATGGTTCCGCATTGTCACGATCTACAGAAAATTCTACAATATAATGGTAGTACCACATCACTCATACAACAATCCAATAATATCTTATCACACGTATTAAATAGTAAAATAAAATAGTAATTTTGTTTAATACAATACTATATATATTATATAATTATTAATTGATAGTACCACACCACCTATACAATAGGAGTATAAAAAAATTACTCCACCATCTACATTATCTTTTTAGGATGATAGTTGTTTTTCTACCAGATAAGTATCTCTTGTTCAGATTACACTACAAGAAAATATGGAAATACTGACCGATTATTTCAGTCGGTAATAGATTGGTTATTGGTCAGAAATTATTTTTATCATTTTCGGTCGGTAAACCCCACAAATTTTTTAATACAGTCTGTATAGTTTACCGAACGAATTACAATTTGGTCGGTAAAACCTATTTATTTATTCATTGGGTCGGTAATTTTACCGATTGAAATATAGTGGGTCGGTAACCGAAGTTATTTCGATAAGTAATTTACCACCGACGAATCAAATACCGATCAAAATATAATCGGTCGGTTTTCGATCAGTAATCGTGATTAAGGAAGATCTTCATATGATCCAATCACTGATATTTTAAAAATCTTGTGTGCCACAAATGTTAATTCACACTAGCTAGTAGCTAGGCATTCCTTAACAGTATCTCAAGAATCATGAATAATTTTCTTCTTAAAATAAACTGCTTAAGTTTTAACTCCTAGAATTATATCCCTATTATATTATTTATACTTCAGTCAAATATCATATTTATTCAAAATTCATTTTAATGGGAACCAGGATTCACTTTTACTGAGCTAAATCAAAAAGTAATTACAAGATCTTTGAAAACTCAAATTTAAGGAATTTGGATTTGGTGCTATGTTAAGTTTTGTAATGTGTTTTTTTTCCCTAAATTATAGTTGTTAGTTATTGGATAATAACTTAAATATAACTGAATCTTAACCATGTATTGCTATTAAAATACATACGTATAATAAAAGATTATGAAAATTTACCAAACTAGATCCAAATTCAAACTTAAGACAAAAAGAAACTGCAAACCCAATTGGCCAATACACTCCAAAGATAACAAATGTAACTTGGGAAATGGAATAATCTAATATAATAATATAATGATACATGCATGAAACTAAAACTTGAGAATTAATGCTCAATTACAAGGGTTAAACTAGCTAATTAACACTAGTAATGACTATTCTACAACTATATCTATATGTCAATAGAAATGCTGGTAAAATTAAACAAAACCCTACCACATTTCATTTATTTCTGCAAAATGCAAATTAATCTAGCATGATAATGAGGATATCTAATTAAAAAGAGAAAGAGTTCTTGTTAGGGTTTGGGAACTTGATACTGAAACTATCATCAGTACACTTTAGCAGAATGTTTGCTGAATCTGTTGAGCCAGTTCTTCAGCACTAAGTTGGCATTCAATTCCAATCTGTGAATGGAAACAAAAGCACAATCATTACCTTTTCAACACAATATATAAAAACAAAGTACTCAATAAATTATAACTCAGTAAAAACAGTTGGGGCAATTGCAAAAGATGCCCTTATTTTCAGCAAATGCATCATGCATTGTGGTTTTCAAGAGACATGCAACAGCAAGACCAATTTTTTACTTGTGAGTGAAATTAATTACTGCTGCAAAATTATTAATGTTGATGGTATTTTTACAATTTTTTTTTTCATTTTTTTTCCATTTTGAGTATTACTGCCTTGTGAATAAACTTATGTTTGCCATATATGTATATGGGGCTAACTCTAATAGCCTTTTTTTTTAAAAAAAATAAAATAACTTCTTAGCAGATGAAACATCAAAACAAACTATAATATTTCAATTAGGTTGGCATCCAAGGACCTACCAAATCATATGTTGTCCAAACCCGTCAAGAGTGATGCATTAAAAAAAAAAAGAATAAAAGTTTGATACAATTATTCTGAGAAAAAAAAAAGGAAGGTATTAATTTTGTTAAAACCTTTAATGGTAAACCCATCTAGTAGCCTATTTTACGCTACTTGATCTTGATCATTTTACAACGAATTTTTATATTTTTGTGTGTAAAATAATAAATTCGAAAAATAAATGTTGAATTTTTAAAATTATTTTGCTATTTTAGACAAAACAAAACAAAAAATTTGGTGACGGGTGAGCATTCAGAGAGTACAACTATTATTATTCATAATTAAAAGGAAAAAAAAATTCTTATCTAAAGATTTGAGAAAAATTGTATATGTATGTACTGACCACTTTTTTATACACATGTTATGTCTTTGTCAGAAAAATTGAAGAGACGATGAAGAGACAATGAAGGAAAGAAAGAAAATGAAGTAGGGTCTTAAGGGTAATAAAAACAAAAGAACAAAAAAGTTCATAGGTCACAACAGAATAGACCAATCAATATGAAAAAAATTGTTCATAGGTCACCAAAAAAAAGAGTAATAATACATTCATACACATTTTTACTTAAAATTTTACAAACTCTCTCATTATAACTATAGTGATTTACTGTAGATTTAGATTACTGTAGCTACAGTGAGAAAGTTTATAAAAATTGAAGTAAAAGTGTGTGTGATCGTATCATTACTCCCAAAAAAATTGTAGACCTCAAAAATGACCCAATTGCTATACCTAGCTAGCTAGGTAAATTATTATTTTTTCAATCACTAACATTTTAATGATGTATATATCTAAGCTAATTTTGGGTCAATTCCGAATTCATTTTATGTCCTTCTCACAATCAATTTAAGTTTGAAATCTCAAAAATAAAAGTTTCAAGTACCAAGGAATTAGGTTAAAACACTCTCTAATGCTAGAATTATTAAATTGGAAAAATGATAGTTAAGACTCCCATAATTTGTGAAATTATCTCAAATATTCCATTATTTTCAGAAATTGTCATACATATTTTTTTGAGACACAGAGACCTTTTCTTTTTATAAATTTTGGGTCTATGTATCCCAAAAATGTGTTTGTATTACTATTTCGGAAAATAAGGGAGTCTTTATATACATTAGAACAAACTTTGAGGGCTTAGATATCATTTTCCCTGACAAATAAGTTAGAAATTATTTACCTTGATAGTGAAGGAATTGTGCATGGTTTCATCAACGGTGTTAATGTTCACATGGAGAATCTCAAGAGCAAGTTCCTCAAGAGCAGAAATAATCTTCACAGCTTGACCTGGAATCCGAGGAGATACCGTTTTCAAAAGAAGGTTTGGCCCAGAAAACTTGACCTCCACGTCAGCAATGGCTGACTTTGAGTTAGCAACGAGCTCATTAATGGTGTCAATGGAGGAAGTTGAAGAAGAACAAGGAGATGGTTCAACAGAATTATTATTAGTAGCCGCCTTTGTTGGAGAGAGATAGCCACCTTGTTGTTGCTGCAATCTGGGCTTGTAAGGGCTGCTTGGTTGTGGGGTTCTGGGGCTAATTGGTAGGTTAAGCCTAGGGCTCAATGGTGGCTTTCTAGGGCTATGTGGTAAAGTTCTTGGTGATGAAACTAGCCTAGGGCTTAGCACTTCACTATAAACTTTTCTTTGCTTCTTGGCTTCGAGTGATTGTAGAACTTGCTGCAACTCATTGATGAAGTCCACAACTCCTCCAATTATTGATGCTTGATCCCCCTAATCCATGCAAAATATAATAATTAACCAAATGACAAAAAAAGTAAATGTTTTTATTACTTCACTATTTGATACAACACTCCTTCTTTCTTCACTTTCTGTTAAAAATCTCAACGATAACTTAAGAGGGAAATGCTAACAAGTGCCCACTCCTTAAGAATCCATTTTTAGAAAATTTTTATGCGAAAAAAGGAAAAAATAATTAATGTTTTGATAATTTTTACATTTTCCAAAAAAATGTGAAAACTTTCCAAATATGAACTCTTAATGAGTGCCCTTAGGGCACTTGTTAAGAATGTAACAAAATTTTACTTAATAATTGAAATCCAAGATTACCCTTTTGACATAGAAACAAGGCATGAGTGAGCGCAAGACAGACAAATGCTCATTCATCTGCTTCCTCCGGTTTCTCTCCACAGTGATATGAGAAATCCTTTGCTGCCCATCGGTGTTAGCAGCTTCATCCGAGGAATTAACAGCAGCAGCAGCCGCCGCAGAAGCAGCAGCTATCTTCTGTCTCTTGCTTTTGGGTGAAGTTTCAAGCTGAGCAGTCTCATCAGATTCTTGCAGCAACACAGGACTTGAAGAATTTGACTTCTGAGACACTAATCTAGCCTCTTCAATAACAGCAGCTTGTTCATCCAACGGTATCACACTATCTAAGCTCTCAAAAATAGCAAACAAATCATCTTCAGCCAAGTTGGTTTCCCCTTCTTCAAAAAAATATTCAGATAAATTATCATCACCATCACCAACACCACCCATTTTTTTCTTTCTTGTCAAAACAAACAAACCCTTTTTTTTTCCCGGAAAATACTCAGGTTCAAAGTAGAAAAAGACAGAGAAATAAAAGGGGGATTGTCGAGATCAAGAAAAGGAAACCAAAAGGGTGTAAATAAGAGAGAGGGGATATGAAATTGAAAGGGACTAAACTATCACCATCAACACACTGTTTTTGGTGGGGGCTAAACTATCACATATGAAATGGAAATATATATTTTTTGAGTTTAATTTGTTGCCGTTAGAAGGAAAAAGGAAGCACAAAATTCCAAGATAGTGAAGAAATTAACAGTAACAGAGATACAGACTGTAACAATCAGATCAGTACTCAAAATTGAGAGACGTTACCCAATTTGGAGTCAGAGAGAGAGATAGAGAGAGAGAGCGAGAATGGGACCAAGTGAGATATATAAGAAAGACGGAGGTGATTATGTAGAATAATTGATTTTTAATTAATTGTGAGAGTGGATAATAAAGAATTCATAAGCCTCCAAGGTATCTATGACATGTTAAAAAGAGGAATGATATAAATACTAAAAGAAGAGTAAATGAGGATAAAATTATTATTAAAACAAGAGTAATGATATATTTACTCACACTCTTACTCACATCTATCCCACCTCTCTTACTGTAGCTACAGTAATTCACTGTAACTACAGTGAGAGAATTGAGATAAATGTGAGTAAGAGTGTGAGTAAGTTTATCATTTTTGTTAAAATAATGTCGTTTTCGTCTTTTTATTTATTTATTTTTATTTACCATCAAAACGATGTTGTTTTGATGATAATTTTATACTCGTTAAGTTTTGCTTTGGACTCTTTATCATTTTCTTGATATATATAATAAAGATGATTACAAGTGAAAAAAAAATTGGATCGAATGTTAAGCTGACTTTGTACTTAGCACTGAATCAATAGTAGAAAACTTATGAGACTCACGTGGGCCAGTGTCGACCCAAGATATAATCATAAAATTAAAAATTTAATACCTATATTTAAAATCAACATGAAATTTCATAAGTAGAAAAAATACACCTAATAAGAGGAACATTCTAAATCTTATAAAAAAAGAGAGTAGCATAATAAAATATGATATTTAAAAAAAAAAAAAGAGAGAGAGAGTATAAAATAAATATACAATTCAAATGCCAAAATATTATTGAGTTGTAATTTTCATGGCTTTAAATAATAGAACTCTTCAACTATAAAATCTGAATTAATAGTATCCGTAATTTCTCTTTTAACATAGATAATCAAATATTTGAAAAAAATTATTTTCCATCTTACTTCTAAGTAGACATGCATATGGTTGCGGTTTCAAACTGTAATCGAACCGCAGCCGAACCGTTGACCAATTAGATCGTGACTGAAACAGATGGGTCCGGTTCGATTGCAGTTGGTGTATTTTCCAACCAACGATTGAACCAGATTTTTTTTATGATTCAACCGTAACAAATCCGGTTCAACCGTAAAAAAATCTGGTTGAACCATATTTTTCTAATTATTTATAACATTTTAAAAAATAAATAAATAAAAATACGGTTCAATCGTAACCGATATAACCATACTGTATGGTTCGATTACGGTTAAAGTTTACGGTTTCGGCTTTGGCCGAGCCGTGTGCAAACCTACTTCTAAGTGGTGTCTTGATAAGATTGAAAATGCACACTTTCCTATGAGTGTGGAAACACAAAGGGTCGACACTAGATGAATTAATCTAACAATAGAAAATATGTTGAGTTAATATGAACATACAAGAAGATTTTCTACTAATCTTTAGGTGGATATCAGCCAAATGTGATGATTTTTCCTTCTCGGGATATGATTTGATGTTATCTTCATCTCTTGTTCAATCTTGGGCTTCTTTTGATTGTTCTATTTGTTTTTCCCTTTTTCTTTTGATGCTGCAACTTTCAAAGTCTCGCTATTGGTGAGCCTTTGTCTTCTTTAATATAATTTTTCCCCTTTTTATCTTAAAAAAATTCAAAAAATAATAATATGAATTCTTTATTTTAACTAGTCGTCGATATAATTTAGAAAGAGTAAGTAATTTTTCATAATCCATACACTTCAATACTCACTTCACAATATCATCAAATATTCACTCTAAAACAATGCTAGAAAGCCATAAAATTCTAACTTTTAGTTCTCGTTCATTCTCTTTGGATACAGTAACAATAATAATCACTTCTATTATCTAAATTTAGTAAAAAGCAATATATATATTGTTTACGGCTGGTTTTCATCTCAGGGAAAATAGTGGAATATTGTTCCCGGGATTCAACATTCCTTCAGCAGTGAATTTGTTTGGTTATGAGGAAACCAAAAGCAAACTTCGGTAGAGAGAGAAGAGCATGCAAATTAACACAAGAAGTTAACGTGGTTCGGCGGATCGAGTCCAGCCTACATCCACGGGCACAAAATGGATGGTGTCTTACTATTACAATACGCTCGGGCCGACCTGTTTGTGGTCGGTTTGTATGGGAACCGAGCTGTTTTATAAAGGGAATTATAAAACCCTCTCAATCTCACTCCTTTTTTTGTGTCTCGTGCACCCGCGCGTCCTGCGTACACGAATGCCGGACCAAATTGTACGGGCCCGGCCCAACCGAATTTTTTACTAATCTCTTCAATTTTCCAAGCCTTTTGAATTTCCATAACAACTAATTTAATTAGCTTGGTGGTTACAAAAGTTGAATTTCCATAACAGCTAATTTAATTAGCTTGGTGGTTACAACAAAGTGAAACGCCTCCTATTAATGAGATATAATTGGCTTGTTAATTTCCTTTAAATGAGCTGTGATTTCATTTTTTATAAATAGGTACAATATTGAGATTTTGTAAAAAATAGAACACATAGAATAAAAAAACATCACACACAGAGCTCGGTTTTCTTTGTTTTGTTAAGTGAGAGTTCAAACACTTTTGTGGTTCGTTGGATACGAGTTCGGTGGTGCCCTTACTCGTGCGTTTTCCGTTGTATCCTGGGAAACAATCGTCTCATGTTCTGCTGCACCTACGATAGGGGACGAATTTGTTTTAAGGATATTGTTGTCATCAACAAGCCTCGGGAAAGTGAAGAAGTAGTGATTCGGTTCTGGATCATCAATTTCAGGGTCTAACTCTCTGCCCCCGCTCATCAGCCTCTGCCTCCGCTTATCAGCCTCTACCTCCGCTCGCCAGCCTCTGCCTCTGCTCATCAGCCTCTGCCTCTGCCCGCCAGCCTCTGCCTCTGCTCACCAGCCTCTGCCTCTGCTCTCAGCCTCCGCTCTCAGGGTCTGCCGTCAGGGTCTGCTCTCAGCCTCTGCTCATCAGCCTCTGCCTCCGCTCTCAGGGTCTGCCTCCGCTCTCAGCCTCTGCCATCAGGGTCTGCTCTCAGGGTCCGCCGTGAGGGTCTGCTCCGTGGGTCTGATTGGGTCTGCTCGAGGATAATTGTAATATTTGTAATATTTGGATTTCCCAATTACCGTGAAATAATTGTAATAATTGTAACTACATTGTTTGTGGCTGTTGTGATTTAATTTAGTTTAGTGGATAATAACACTTTCATTTCTGATAGAAAATTTGTTTATCACACTACTGATAGTCTGATATCTCATTTCATTTTATACGTTAAAACGCTAATGAAAAATAAACGTCGTTGAAGGATAGACGTGATCATTTAACATACAAATTGATAACAGATAAACATATTAAAAGTATATATATACATATTAAAACTAGTTAATTATTAGTGCTAAGTGGTTTAATTTGTAAAAAAAAAAAAAAAAATTTCTTAAACAAGTTAAGTGGTATGGGTTTGAACTCGCTCACGTGAATACGAGAGAATTGGGTTTAAATCAAGCCAATAAATTGAAATAACAATTAACTAATAATAATAATAATAATAATCTAAAAAGAATCTAGTTAAATTTTATTTTTAAAATTTATATTTACGTTTCGAAAGTTTATTTTTTGGTTAATATTTTATTGTTGAATTTCGATACAGCACGGAGTTGAGTTGTATTAAATTTTTTCATAATTTTATGTTACGCGTATTTTAGTAGCAATATATAGTTAATATTCAATTACATTTAAATTATTATTTTATAATTAATTATCATAATTTATAAAAAAAAAAATAATAATACAAATCTCATATCAATACCGAATCGAAGTCCTTTAATATTAAAGATAAAATAAGATATTAAAATTTTATGAGAAACTCTTAGTAGTAAAGATAAATAAATAAATAATCGTTTACCTAAAAATTACGGCCACCTCAATCTCAAGGAAACCCTAATTGGTCCAAATCTTGAAATTTAAATAGGGAGGAGCATACTCTTTCAGTCTTTCTTTCTTGCATATAAGGACATAAGGTTATCGAAGATTAATTCATGTTTTTCTAAAGTTTTGTGAACATGGTGAAAAAGTGTCTAAAGCATATTTCTCTTGATCCGAACTTTCTTAATTTTTGAAAGATTATTATAAAAAAAACGTTTTTTAAAAAAAAATATATAGAAATTGTCACTTTTCCCTTATTTTTTTTTTAATGAAATGACTAAGACTGGGCATCGGATTGGATCTGGCTCTCGAATCCGATCAAATCGTGTCTGGTTTGTTTGTCGAAGTTCGGATCGGATCGGATAAATTTGATATATAACTATCGGATCGAATCGGATTTTATCTTATTTGATAACAAATCTGAATCCGATAGAGAATCTAATTTGATAACTTATTCGATTCCGATAGAGAATCTGATTTGATAATAAATCCGATAGTAGATTCGATTTGATAATAAATCTGATTCGATAACGGATCTGATTCGAAAATTTGATATGAAAATTTATAAATTCATAACAATTTTATCGAATCGGATCAAATAACTTAAAATTCAAATCAATTTTATCGAATCGGATCTGTTATCGAATTAGATCTATTATCAAATCGAATCCACTATCAGATTCCTTATCAAATCAGATGTTCTATCGGATTCGGATCTGTTATCAAATCGAATTTATCTGATTTGTTAAGATATCAAATTTTATCTAATAAATCCGATTTGAATCGATAGTTATCTGATCAAATCTGATCTGATCCGATAAGGACTCAAAATCCGATCAAACCAAGCAAATCAATTCTTATCGGATCGGATTTGGATTCGGATTCGGATTTGGTCCGATCCGATCTGAATCCGATAATGTCCACACCTAGAAATGACCTTTAAAAAAAAAAAAAAAAATAGAAAAGAAGAAGAAGAAGATCGAATTCAAGAATTAGCATTCCAACTAGGTTGACACCAAATCGCTTGACCTGAAGTAACTCCAACGAAATTAAAATGTAATAATAAACTTTTCTCCTATTGAAATTAGAGATAGCAATCAATCGGAACGGGAAGGAAATTCTCAATCTCAATCCCGTCAAATAATGGATTCGAGATTAAACAAAAAAAAAAAAAAAATCATCCTAAGTCCTAGACCAAATGATTCGGAATCTTAAATTCCAATCAAAATTGGAATTTTTAGACCAAAAAAAAAAAAAAAAAAAGAGAGAGATTTGGAGAAAAAAATTCCCAAATTCCTGCTAGAATTTTTATTTGGGATGAAAAAATCGAATAAAAAATCATCCGAAATATTACGAATCATCCCAAATCTTGATATGGATTCGGGATTTTCTGAAAATAAATATCTGCCACTTATTTCATAGTATTTCTGTAATATTATAATACCCTCCCTCTAACCTCAAAAAAAAAAAAAAAAAAAAAATATATATATATATATATATATATATATATATATATATATATTTTATAAATTTACCCTTCAATACTACTATATTGACATGATACTTGATTTGTTTTTTTTTTTGTTTTTTTGTGTTTTTTTTTAAAATTTATTAAATACAAAAAATATTAATATTAACTTTTATAATAAATATTTTTACTTAATTCATTTAACTTTATGATTTTTTTGTAAGGGAGATTGGGATTTTTTTCAAAATCTTTTTTCTAATTAATTTATAGGATAAATTATGAAAGCTTTGTGCAAGAATATTGTTTTATTGTATTTATTAGATTAGTTATGAGTTTTGTTTAACCTTAACATGTGCATTATATTATTTTTTATTTTGAATTATTTTAGTTTTATTCATCAAAATATTATTTTATCTTATCTATTGTAATGTGCCATATAAAATAAAATTTTAAAAATAAGTTACATATGAAAATAAATTCATGAAAGGAATAATGTAAATTTTGCGGAAAGATATAGAAAATATAAATTTCAACGCATTGTTGTTTGTTTTGTAGTATATTGAAAAATATATATATTCTCTTTTTTACTGAAGTCCTCAATTTATTATGATAAATATGATTCTTAGAAGAAAAAAAAATTCAACTAAACAAATCCCAAAATTTAAGCAGACGAAACCTATGTAAGCTTCACTGCCTTCGTGCTTTAATTAATTTCATGTTGTTATATAACCATTTAATGTATTAAATGATGAATATACTCGATGTATTTGTTAGGTATAAAATTGAAGGCGGCTCTTCAATTTTTCATTGTGACTGTGTCAGAAATTTACTGGCCTTGTCTTCTGGGTGTTTCGATTTTATTTAGCCTTTAGAAGCATTACATATATTGACGACATCAATCGGACCCACATATTGATCCACATTAATTTCTCAATTCGTATACTTTCTTTCATTTTGCTCACTATAATAATACATTTTACACGTTTGCATATATTGGAAAGCCCACATCTCTTATTATTTTCATAATATTCTACTACACCCTTAAAGTAAATCTTTAAAAGTTTTTTAGCTGATATAAGTTTCTTTCTTTCTTTTTTAAAAATAGGGGGTAGCTAGGTAAAGTCAAGGGATTGTAACCGACCGGATTGTTATGGGAATATCAATATCCATATTTGATCCATTTAATTAATGGGTACGGAAATTTTATCGTACTCAATCTAATATATCAAGCTTCCGCAGTCCCGTGAGAGTCTTTATTTACACATGAATTTTACTTTTTATTTGAACAGAAATGTAAATACCGTACTCAATCCCTCCAACTAATGGATATAAAAATTTATTCTCTTACTCGTTTCTAATATATTGGTTTTTTGTCATCCATAATAAAGCGTAAATCATTTTTTTGGGGGCTTTAGCGTCAATGGCTTACGGGGTTTGATTAAAAACTGTAAAGATAAGTAGCTAAAGCCCAAAACATAATGAAGAAATGTAATTATCTCCCCATTTATTTATTATACAATTGACCAAGTGATTTAAGTGACAAGAATCCAATCGAAAAAGAGTGTATAGGCCAGATTAACCAATTTTCTCATTGTTCACACAT
>SKCR01046696.1:0-39356 GCA_019454045.1 Zanthoxylum bungeanum
ATATAGTAGAAGTTATTTCCTTTTACCTTAGCATTTCATTTTTTTTATTGCAATTCATTATTCTACAATTACTTTTCAGCAATTTCATTTTATGTCTTTTAAGTTTTTATCAGCTTTAGCTATGTATTGTAACTAAGTTAAATATCTAGGGTTGTGATAAAATCTAATATCACTGGTTTTAAAAATGGTTAGATTATAGTTTGGGTAATTAAAGAATTATTTGTTGAGTCATAATCTTAAAGCCTTTTTATTAACTGGCCATTAATAAAATTGATTAGTTAAACTTAAAATGAACTAGACATAGGGACTTTAAGTTTAAAGACCTTTATACTCAACAACCCACGATCTTCTTTAAGGATAGATAAACCTTTAATAGATTTTCTTACATGATAGGAATATACCTGTTGGGCGGGGGGGTAATCATAATTGGAATTCAAACTTAATGAATCTAGATAATTTGGTTGACATAGACATATGATTCAATTGAATTAAACTAGGTATTTGTAAATTACCATCGGAAGAGGCTTTTACATAATTTAATATTCCAGATTAATAAATCAATATTTACCCAACTATGATTTAACTACTTCATCTTTTAATTAATATTGGAAGAATTCACAACCCTAGATAGTTTTAATTCTCATTAATCTACTCTCAATTTCTTTTACTTGTTTTAAATTTAGAATCATCATTATCTTTTCAAACAACTTGTTAGATATTAGTAATCACTTGACCTCATAAAATTAATAGAATAGATATTAAGTCCTCGTGGGATCGATACTTTTTATACTACTTGAACGATACGCGCGCTTGCGTTATACGTTTGTGATTACGCCGGTCAAGTTTTTGGCGCCGTTGCCGTGGACTTATTTATCTTTCATTATTAGTTTTGAGGTTAGATACGTTACTTGTATTTAATTTCTTTTTACTTATTATTTTCGTTTTATTGTGTTTCAGGTTATCAAATTCTTAATGAGACGAACCAGAAGCTTTGAACTCTGACCGCTTGACCCGGAAATTGAAAGAACCATCAGACAGTTGAGAAGGGAAAGGCGAGAAGGCCAAGAAGCTTTAGTTAACATGGAACCTGAACCATTGGAGGTTGCACCACCAATTCCCATTCGAGACAGAACCATTCCGGTGGTTGACAGACTCATTTCTTGCATTGTACTTCCTCCATTACCAGCAAATGCGGGTGACATCAAAACATGCATTTAGATGATTCAGCAGTCAGTTCAGTTTGGGGGGAATGCAACTGAAGATCCTAATGCCCACATCAGCAACTTCTTGGAAGTTTGCGGCACTTTCAATTACAACCGAGAAGCTGAAGAAACAATGAGATTGCGTGTTTTCCCATACTCCTTGAAGGACAGAGCTAAGACTTGGCTACATTCACTACCAGCAGGTTCTATCACAACTTGAAAAACTTTAGCCACCAAATTTCTTGCAAAGTACTTTCCACCAGCCAGAACCGGAAAGCTGAGGAATGACATCACATCCTTTGTACAACAAGACTCAGAAACTCTCTACGAAGCTTGGGAAAGGTATAAAGATTTACTCCGGAAATGTCCTCACCATGAGATTCCAAAATGGCTTCAAGTCCAAACATTTTATAATGGACTTTCTGGAATAATGAGAACCACAATCGATGCTGCTGCTGGAGGAGCTTTAATGGCAAAAGGAGAAGATCAAGCCTGGGACCTAATCGAAGAAATGGCCAACAATAATTCTTTGTGGCCAACAGAAAGGAGCATGATCCAAAGAATTGCAGGAATTTATGAAAGTGGAGCCAATACAGCAGTCAACACCAAGCTAGATCAGATATGCAAATTCATGGAGACTCTTACCACTGGATCCACAAGTTCACCATATGGAGGAGCATTAGAGTTAAACCAACTTAAAGAAACGGTGAATTTTGTCAACAATTTCAACAGACGGGGGAACAATCCATATTCCAACACCTACAATCCAGGGTGGAGGAATCATCTCAATCTCTCATGGAGCAATAATTCAGGCCAACAGCAAAACTATCCACCACCTGGATTTCAGCAACAGAACAAAGGCCAGGAGCAGGCAAATGAACCAGGAATAGCAGAAGTGCTGGCTCAGTTAAAAAAATACGATGCTATGATTCAGAGCCAATCAGCTTCTATTAAAGCACTGGAGAATCAAATCGGACAACTAGCCAATGCTCAGAGTTACAGACCACCAGGTAATCTTCCTAGCAACACAGAGCCAAATCCAAGGAACATGGGAAAGGAGCAATGTCAAGCCATCACCTTGAAAAGTGGTACTGAAATCAACAAAGATGTTGGAATCAAGGCAACCATTGAAGAAGTTCCAAAAGAAGCAGAGAAACAGATGGAGGAAAAAGAAGCAAAGGAAAAAGAACAGATCACTCCACCTCCACCTTTTCCTCAGCGTCTTCAGAAAGCAAACTGGACAAGCGGTTTGCTCGATTCTTGGAGGTTTTCAAAAAGCTTCACATCAACATCCCATTTGCTGAAGCTTTGGAACAAATGCCCAGCTATGTAAAATTCATGAAAGACATTCTTTTACGAAAACGAGATTGGGAGATTATGAGACAGTAGCATTATCAGAAGAATGCAGCGCCATCATTCAGAGAAAACTTCCCCCAAAGTTGAAGGATCCTGGAAGTTTCACCATTCCTTGCATCATAGGAGAACATAACTTCGGTAAGGCTTTATGTGATTTAGGTGCAAGTGTTAATTTAATGCCTTTTTCTATTTTCAGGAAACTGCAGATTGGAGAAACAATGCCCACCTCAGTCTCTCTACAACTTGCTGATAGAACACTCGTATTTCCAAGAGGCATAGTTGAGAATGTGCTGGTCAAAGTTGACAAATTCATTTTCCCGGCAGATTTTATTATCCTTGATATGGAGGAAGACGCATACGTGCCAATCATCCTCGAGAGACCATTATTGGCTACAGGTCGAACCATTATTGATGTACAAAAGGAGAATTAACCATGAGGGTACAGGACCAAGAAGTAACATTCAATGTTTTCAAGGCCATGAATTTCCCAGATGATGAAAAGAATGAGGAATGTTTCAGACTTGATGTGATACACAGTACCATTCAGAACTCCAATACAATGCAAAGTTCTACTAACAAACTTAAAACATGTCAATTGCTTGCAGAACCTAAAGATAAAGCGTCTGTTGCACTGAAAGAGCCAATTCTTGCACTACAAGCAACAAAAGAGAAAGAGATCCACCAGCCCAACGGATTGGAGGAATTTCACAATCAGCCTTTTGAGGATGCCAAATTGTACAAAGAAAATGGCAAGAAAAGACATGATGAGAAATTAGTGCGCATATAACTGGAAACAGGGCAGAAGATACTGTTAAACAAATCAAGGGTAAAATTCTTCCCATGGAAGCCAAAATCACGGTGATCAGGTCCATCTGAGATCACCAAGGTTTTACCAGATAGAGCCGTTGAGATACATGATCCTGACTCCAACAAAACTTTCAAGGTTAAAAACAGGCGTGTTAAGCACTACTGGGGAGAACGTTTGAAGCGACAAAAAGAAAGTGTCACACTTTCAGATCCAGCCTAATGATCTAGAAGTCAAGTCTAGCTGACGACTCTTAAACTTAGCACTCGCAGGGAGGCAACCCATGCAATTTGTGTATAAATTGTGATTTGGTATGATTTAATTTTGTGTGTTTAGTTTTTGCAGATTAAGACATTTCAAGATGGAAAAAGCTCTCGCAAGTCTTCGCAAGCAATTCCCTTCTCTCCCTCAAAAATCTCTGATGAAAGTTTACAAAGCTCGCTTGGAACGAATGAGACTACTAATGATCAAAGGTATTCCTACTGATATTCGTTGGGTAATTGAAGCACAGGTTAGATTGGCAGGTGAGTCTTCTGACTCTTTTAGTTCACATCTGTCTGGTTTTGGAAGAAACACCTATGCAAAGAAGCGAGAGCTAAGAAAATGGGTGTTTGTTTCAAATGTGCGCATTGGAATTGCAATACTCGTTGTCGTTCTTTAGGAATGATGTCTGATAATCGTGAAGATAAAATTAAATTCATTAGGGATGGCTTGAGTAAGGAGTCTGTAGATGATATATCTTCGACTCTTGAGACGCATCCCAGTGGATATGTTCATATAGCCATTCACAAATTACACACACAATTCCAAAAAGAAAGACAACATTTAAGTCTTGGGAATCTGACTCAAAAAGACCCTGTTTGCCAATTTATAAGAAAATTGGATGGGAAGCTTGTTCCTGACGCATAGATGTCAATCAAGCCGCTACTTTTCTTGTACATATTATATCTCTTTGTCTTTTTCTAATAATTGATTTGTTTTGTTGTTTTCTCTTACAGGATCCAGACCTTTTTGACTATCACGATTTATTTTACTATTTTGCTACTAATCGTCCTTTGGAAGATACTTGTGCTATTTTTACTCACCCTTTTCAGGTACTATAAATTCAACTTATCATTGCACTTTTGAAGACATCCAGAGTAAAACATGGAAGCCACTTCAAGAAGACGAGTTGAAAACATCTGTGTGTTTTGTGGTAGTAGTGTTGGTACTAAACCACAATACGTAGAAGCAGCACAAGAATTGGGTCGAGTCTTAGCTGTAAGAAATATACACTTAGTATATGGCGGAGGCAATCTTGGACTAATGGGGATCGTTTCAAAGGCCGTACAGGAAGGAGGCAGTCATGTTTTGGGAATCATCCCAAAACCCTTGGCAGAAGCAAATCTTATTGAATCATCAAACGGAGAGGAACTGATCGTGCCAGGGATTTCTGAACGACTAGTGGAAATGATTAATCGTTCTGATGCTTTTATTGCTTTGCCAGGTGGCTTGGGTACATTGGAGGAATTTTTTATAGTACTATCTTGGGCAAACCTGAACATACACCAGAAACCAATTGGGCTGTTTAACGTTGATGGATTTTATGATTTTCTTTGTGTGTTTCTTGATGATGCCCGGAGAAATGGGTTCGTGTCAAAACCTTTGAAAGAACTACTCTTTACTGCCAGAACTGCTCCAGATCTAATTGACCAACTCTTAACTAGTTGACCCTATCCTTTCAAAGATAAAATGGTCCGAAGATGATCGTGGTAAGAAGCGTCGAATAAATCTGGATCTTAACCTTTAATTTTCCTGTAGAATTTCAGCTAACCAGGTACTATCTTCTAAACTCTTCTTCTACTGTTTAAGACATTGGGGACAATGTCTCATTTAGGTTTGGGGGTGAGGAATAGTTAATAGTATCTTGTTTTTATTGTATTTTTATTTTTAGTCAAAAATTTTTCGAAAAAAAAAAAATTAAGAAAAAAAAGTTTCAAAAACAAAGGCATATTTAAAGCTAGGTGATGGTTTGGTGTCTTCCTTCACTCACTACCTCTCTATAAGGAAAAGCTGTGAAGGCACCTAGATAATCATTCACCAGTAGCTTGTTGTGATAGACTAGTTTGGAGGACTCGTTGTTTATTCCTGTCACCAAGCGATAAGAGCCTAAGAGGCTTGGGTACTTAAGTGAGCCTCGCTCCACCCTCCCTCTGGGGAATCTACAATGGGAATTCCATCCGACAGTTAGTCACACACCATGACCAGTAGAATTTATTTCTTTATGTTTTGTTTTTATGTTGACTAAAAAGGTGAAATTGGTAAGAAATAGCTGTGTAAGGAATTCTCACTCCTGATACGTATTTCAAAACCCATTTTTTTCGAAACAAGTTAATTTTTGTTTATTTCCTTTTGAATTATTTAATTTGTAAATTCTCCATAAAACTGACTAAAAATTGATCTTTATATACTTAGTTGGCAGATATTATCAACATACATAGTAACATACAGACATGAGATAAAATTGAAAAGATTGTAATATTCAGTACTACAGTTTAATTGGAGAAGCATCTCAAAAAGTGATGGAATAAAAAAAAATCAAAGAAAAAAAATCAGAAAAATCAGAAAATTTATTCCATTACTACAAAAGATGTGAACTTTGATAAAAATTTAGGACAAAAATATTATTCTCTTATCAACTGCACTTATGACTGTTATGGGCAAAAATGAGTTGAATAAAACTTTATTAGCTGTGTATTTGAAGAATGATAAAAATAATCGGAGAATTTACTTATTCAGTAATTTAGAATGAAACAAAACAACTAGTAAACTTGGAGTAGAAGTTTCACCTAAAATTAGTCACTAACTTCTTTATTCTCTTTTCTCTTGTCTTTTTGCTTTTGTGTGCATTAGTTTCACTACCATTTTACTTTTGTAAAATGTTTGTGGGTATCATTGCTGTAAACCCTCACGAGACTATAACTCGTCCACTAGGGACACATAGGGGTTTAAAGGCTTATTGCATATGCTAAATGCAATCGTGATCTCTACGAAAGTGGCTTAGTTAAATTTTTATTATGTTATTTTATTTTGCTCGAGGACTAGCAAAATGTTAGGTTTGGGGGTGTGATGAGTGGTAAAACTATCACTATTTCCCACTCATTTAACTTAATATTTTGTATAGTTTCTTGAGTTTTGTGAATATTTTGATGTGTTTTGTGTTATTTTGTAGATAAATAAAGTTTCAGGATATTCTGGAGGTGATTTGGAGCAAAACTGTGAAATTTGGCAAAAAAGGTATTTTGGTAATTTTGGGCGTCTCGACCTCTAACGTGCACCGGAGACTGCTAATATGCGCCAGGTCAACAAGTCAAAGTTGCCAAGTTTGACTTTGCTAACGTGCACCATGCCACGTGTCATCATCACAAGCAATCTGCTAATATGCACCGCATGCCACGTGTCAAAAATTCAACGAGCCTTTTTTTTAGCCACCATGCCACGTGTCGAAAATTCAGCAATCCAAAAAAAAAAAATAATAATAAAAAAAAAATAATAAAAAAATCAGAAAAATAATAATAAAAAATTGGATTTTTTTGCCTATAAATTTAGTTCAAATTTCTTAGTTTCAATGTACCAAAATCCTCTGAAATACTTATATAAAAGAGAGTTCTTCTTATTTTCTTCTTATATTCAGTTTTATTTACGCTTTGTAGTAGTAATTCTATCCATCCATGAGGGGGTAACTTCTCTATGCTGAGGTAATAAGGCAATTCTTTTACTTTTGCCTTTTAGATTAATCTCCCTTAAAATATAATATATAAACTATTTAAAACCTGAATTAATAAAAAGATACCGCCATTCTAGGTCGGTTGGTTATTCAATTTAAACTGGTTAAACCTGACTTAATGAGGATACCGCCATTCTAGGTCGGTTGATTTAATTTAGTTCCGCCTTATGGCTGGTTTATATTTCTGTTCCACCTGATGGCTGATATATTTGAATTTGACTTAATCAGGATACCGCCATTCCGGGCGGTTGGTTTAAAATATCACAAGTATATATATTATTATTTTATGGGAGATATCTAAATAATATATATTAGAAGTTATTTCCTTTTACCTTAGCATTTCATTTCTTTTTATTGCAATTCATTATTCTACAATTACTTTTCAGCAATTTCATTTTATGTCTTTTAAGTTTTTATCAGCTTTAGCTATGTATTGTAACTAAGTTAAATATCCAGGGTTGTGATAAAATCTAATATCACTGGTTTTAAAAAGGGTTAGATTATAGTTTGGGTAATTAAAGAATTATTTGTTGAGTCATAATCTTAAAGCCTTTTTATTAACTGGCCATTAATAAAATTGATTAGTTAAACTTAAAATGAACTAGACATAGGGACTTTAAGTTTAAAGACCTTATACTCAACAACCCACGATCTTCTTTAAGGATAAATAAACCTTTAATAGATTTCCTTACATGATAGGAATATACCTGTTGGGCGGGGGTAATCATAATTGGAATTCAAACTTAATGAATCTAGGTAATTTGGTTGACATAGACATATGATTCAATTGAATTAAACTAGGTATTTATAAATGACCATCGGAAGAGGCTTTTACATAATTTAATATTCCAGATTAATAAATCAATATTTACCCAACTATGATTTAACTACTTCATCTTTCAATTAATATTGGAAGAATTCACAACCCTAGATAGTTTAATTCTCATTAATCTACTCTCAATTTCTTTTACTTGTTTTAAATTTAGAATCATCATTATCTTTTCAAACAACTTGTTAGATATTAGTAATCACTTGACCTCATAAAATTAATAAAATAGATATTAAGTCCTCGTGGGATCGATACTTTTTATACTACTTGAACGATACGTGCGCTTGCGTTATACGTGTGTGATTACGCCGGTCATTAACACTTAGCGTCGCGACGTGTATGGCAGTCACGACGCTCAACATTTGGCATCGCAACGTGAAATCAATAGATGCTCACTGGCTCAGCTGCTTGTATAAGTGTCGCGACGCTTGACCAAATTTTTCCAGGATCAGTTTTATCCATTTCAACTTCATCCTAAGATGTTAGAGGACACCCTAAGGGTTTCGTATAAGTGTATATACACACATTATATCTTGTCACAAGCATAAAACGTCAATCATGCATTACATATACCTTCCTATCAATTGCAAGAAAACTATCGATTTCTTTGACTCTAGATCGATGTCAAGGCACTCAAAGATCACATACGCCGTATACCGCACCTGACTTGCCGTAGCATTGTGAGTGGAGTACTTACTTCATAATTTTGTTATTGTTATCAAGATTTTGATTGGTAGTTTTGACTTAAATGATTTTTATTAAGGTTTATTGAATTATTGATTTTACATGAATTGAGCTATATAATTTAAACATAAGCAGTTTTGATAAAGCTGGATATCAAAGTGTAGGACACAGAACTTGACGACGCTGTTCTAGGCTCACGGCCTAGTTGGGAGTACGGAGTAGTCCGTGGAGGAACTAAACCGGAGAAATAACATGGAGTCGCCATCCGGTGTGAACCGGGACAGAGATTTAAGGCCGCACTCACCCCTCGCAAGGGAAGACCTCAAACCGTTGGGTTCGGAATGGTCCCTTACTTATGTCATTTGTGATGATATGATTTGTGCAATAAATTAACCGAGTCTACTCAATAATCATGCTCAAAGGTATTTAGATCTAACATGCATTCGCTAAATAAATCCTATTCTAAGTTTGCATGCTTGAAAGTAAGTCTTTGAATGGCAAACACGATATCACACAATGAGCATATTGAACCATTAAATAAACGAATCACTATTCAAACATAAACCTAAACTAATCAAAATAACATGCTTAAAAATAACATAATCATGCTTAGAAATTAAATAACAAAACTAAATTAAATCATGCTTAAAATAATAAATGAACGACCTATAAACTACAACATGCTCAAATACAAATTTGGATGAGACGAGATATGTGTATCTTAAGTGGTACGTGGCGTTGTATCCCGAGTGCAGACCGCAATACCGTCTATTCGGAATCGGCTACAGAATTTACGTCCGGGTTTCCATCCGATATACCACAAAAGGGAACACACATCCCGCTCATCCAACAATCACATCATGCCTCAAACGACTGTCATGCAATAATATTTTAAAATAAATAAAATAAACGAAAGATAATAAATAAAAAGGTGCCCTCAGGTCTAACCTCTTTTGTCGTCTCACGAAAGGGCGTTACACGTCCGTTGGAAGGGTGAATGATCCGCAACTTTTCCGATTCACTAACTCAACGTCCTTCCTCCCTGTTTTGCTATTCGGGCTGTTGTTTTTACTCCGTTTCGCAGCTGTTTTGCTGTTGTTTTTCAGGCCACTGTTTTGATTGTTTAGGGGACTGTTTTGGGCGTTTTTAAGGGCTAAAGGGCTGCTGTTTTTGATGATTTTTCAGGGGGTTTTCGTGCAGTTTTTTTAGTGCAGTTTTGGGGGTATTAATTGGCAGTTTAGGCAGTTTTCACGGTGATTGTTTGTTGAATGAATAAGTTTGTTAATTGTTCAATGTGGGCTGTGTGTTCGTTTGGTGAAGGGGCAGTTGGCAGGTGGCGTCTTTGTGATGAGCGTGGCATGTTGGTCAGGGGCAAAGTGGTGTGAGTGGGGACGTGAACGGCAGGTGGCGTTAAAGGGGCGTGAAGGATGGTGCTTGGCCTGAGGCGTGGTTGAGTGGAGGCTTGTGTAGCGTGATGAGTGGGCGTGAAGGCTGGGTGCTAGGTTTAGGCGTGGTAGTGGGGACGTGGACGTGGGGGGCTGGTGACTTGTTGTTTGCGTTGAATTCAGCGATAGTGGGGCCGAGGGCAGTATGTGTTTGGTAGTTTTGTGCGCAGATGTGGCGTTTGAAGGTATTTGGTGCGTTTTTTTGTGAGAATCAGTCGGCCAGGTTGAAAAGTGGGGTTGAGGATTCTTTATATAGGCGAAGGGATGGGTAATCCTTATTTGGGTAGGAAGGGGATTTTGTGTATTAATTGATATATTTTTTAATTAGTGTGTTACAAGGAAAGGATTTCTTTAATTAGGAAGGTGATTTATTTTAATTAGGAAGGTGATTTAATTTGATTTAGGAAGGTGATTTAATTTGTGTCATGTGTTTTAATTTAATTTAATTTGTTTTAATTTAATTTGTGAGATGTGTTTTAAATGTTTTAATTATTTTTTGGATGTGATTTAATGGGTTTGGTGTGTTTAAAATAGAGGTCCAACAAGCGAACCCGAAGCGAAACACGCGAGTTAACTCTGACAAAATGCTAATTTCCAACTTTACCCTTCCAACGTCCGTTTCCCGCGGCTTTCACAACTAAAGAGGTAGTGTCTCCACATGAGACTCATCATCAGGCTGATATGTAAAAATGCAATGCCTACACAAAGATATCTTGATGATGGAAATGATTTCAAAAGTATGATTTTTTATGATCTTGGAGGCATGGGGAAAAACCCACCTCATAGTGTAACTTGGAATTGACGAATATGGAATTGACGGACACAGTAACGTGTGCACACGTAGCTCGGGACTAGGGGTTATGGGGCCGGTGATACATAACGCCCCTAGACCCTAGATTCAGGGTCATGATGATATGAATTAGCATTATTGGCTCTAGTTCAGTGACTTGGGGGACATCGATACATAACGCTTCAAGACCACTAGTTGGGCATATGGGGGGACGACGATACGTAACGCCCCTATTCATAAGTTATCCTACAGAGTTTCTAGGCATATGGGGGTACAGTGATATGTAACGCCCCCATGCGTCAGATTTTCTACAGTTTTTCGGAGATTTCTGAGATATGATTTTTCATAAATGATTTTCATAAAAGCTTTGAAAGGAAAAATCTGGTTTATGTTTTATGAATTTAGAAAGTGATTTTATTTGATGATAATTTGATACGAAGACACTAATACTGTTTTCTGATTTTATAGATCCACTCACTGAGTTCCTTATGACTCACCCCCACTCTCCAGTTTTACAGGATCTTTCAGCTGGTGAGCCACAACCATCTTTTGAGAGACATGGATCAAGGACAAGAGTAGCACTGCAGTCACTAGTCATGTTGGTCCATCATGTTATTTCTTTTGGTTTCTTTTTGGTGTATGACATTTATATTATTATATGGAGTACCCAGATTGTATGGAGTACCGAGACTATGTATATTTTCTTATGGTTCATGCATTAAAATAGTTTTATGATATATGTATGTATATGCATATTGATGAGATAACAAGATATTAAGTTAATATGCATATTGATGAGATAACAATATATTAAGTTAAGAAAATGAGTTTTCTTTAGTTATAGTCAGAGGCTTAGGTGACAGTGGAATCATTTACCTGCCGGTAACCTTACCGGATTGGGGATGTTACAAAGTTAGTATCAGAGCATGGTCTATGGGATAATGACTGCAGTGAGAGAGTAACAGTGTCTTATATATGTACTATACCTAGAGTACTAATTTATAAAGGGCTGTTTCTCTAGTATCATTATCCTGAAGTATGTCTCATTATTTTTTATTTTAAATTTCCTAAGAATCTTATTGACCACTTTGATTTTCCTGTTTATTTAGATATCATGCCACCCAAAGGTAAAATTGGAGCTAGAGGTAGACCTAGGCGTGGTAGGGCACATAGGGTGTAGATCCAGATCATAGATCAGTGACACCTTCCCCAAAGCCAGATAGGGTGACATAAGAGGTGATAGAGCAAGACTAGTGGTTCAAACTAATAATATAGTAGTTGCGGGTTTGCAGCAGATTCAGAATTTCATAGAAGCTCTTGCTTAATTGATTACCCATTAGCAGTAGCTTCTAGGCTTAGAGCCGAGAGCTGCAAAACCAACAGCTCCCATTCCACCTCTACCTATAGGACCTTTATTGGCTCACCGGACGGTAGTTCCCCAGGTAGACCAAATCCTACCATCTTTCAAGCAAGACCCTCCACTTTACCTCATGAATCCTCTACAATAATAGTTCAAGAACAGCAACATCGGGAGCTACTGTTTCTTTGCATGATTTTTGGAAGCTTCATCCACAGATATTTTCAGGAGTAGAGTCATCCCCTAACCCATGCAGATTTATTGAGGAGTCGGACCGCATATATACCACTTTGGGATGTTCACCGGAGAGGGCGGTAGAGCTAGTCAGTTTTCAGTTAAGAGATGTATCCAATACTTGGTTTATGGCTTTTCGAGATGGTCGGCGATAAGGTGCTCCTCTATTGACTTGGACTGAGTTAAGTACATCGTTCATGTCTAAATTCCTACCACAGAGTATTAGAGATGCCAGAGCTCGAGAGTTTGAGCAGTTAGTCCAGAGGGATCAGATGACGATTTCTGAGTATAATATATGATTTACTCGACTATCTCGGTATGCCCCACACTTAGTTAGTAATAAATAGATGAAGGTGAAGAGTTTTGTTAACGGGCTTTGGGATTATTTATTTCTGTCTATCCACTTCACATAGACCACCACTTATACCCAGGTTTTGGATGACCCTCTCCGATTTGAGGCACAAGTTAGGGAGAGACAGACAAAGAGATAGTCTCGGAAGAGGCCAAGATCAGAGGAGAGAGTTAGGTCGCAACAAGGTGGCCCAAGTAGACAGCAGCATATGTCAGCCCCTCCCACTACACATCGAGATATGGGTCCAACTTCGGGAGGTCCAGATCACAGGCCTGCCAAAAATGTTACATCTCATGGAGTTTCTTCTCAGTCGGTAGCCCAGCCGGGGCAAGGTTCCCCAATATGTTCGACTTATGGAAGATCCCACTTAAGAGTTTGTCGGTTTGAGGGTATATGTTGTTACTGATGTGGACAGATGGGTCATCTGAAGAGGGATTATCAAGTACCAGCAGACCAGTTGCCACTTCTTAGTGCTACTCCATTGGTACCCCAACCACAGCCCAGTAGGAGTATGGGGGGAGAGAAGCAGATAGTAGTGGGCAGAGGTCAGACAGTAGGAGGAATGAGACAAACAGTGGGTAACTGAGGACATGTTTCCACCAATAGAGCTCAGAGTAGAGTATATACTCTCACACCTCAGGATGCTCAGGCATCTAATGCTATTGTCACATGTACATTATCAGTTTGTTCTATGCATGCTAGAGTATTGTTTGATTCACGCATCACTCATTCATTTGTATCACTTCATTTTATGACTTGTTTGGTTAGAGGTACATAGCTATTAGATTCACCCCTTATCATAGCTACACCTGTAGGAGATCCTAAAGAGGTTACACATGGAGTGAGGGCATGTCCAATCGATGTTGATGGACATATGTATTACATTGATTTAGTGGTGTTAAGCATTTTGGGTTTTGATGTGATCTTAGGGATGGATGGGTGCTAGACTGCCGGAAGAGACTATTACTTTGCATCTTCCTGAGCAATCAGTTAAAGTTTATCAGGGGGATATGGTGTAGTGCCTCATAACTTGATATCATAATGAACGCGTATAAGCTTCTTCGAAAGAAGAATATGGGTTACTTAGCTTATGTAATGGATAGTAGAGTGGAAGAAAATAGCATTGAGCAGATCCCTGTGGTAAGGGAGTATCCTGATGCTTTCCCAGATGAGTTGCCAGGACTACCGCATGATAGAGAGATTGAGTTCGGTATAGATGTAGTTCCAAGCACGTAGCCTATATCAATTCTTCCATAGAGGATGGCCCTTGCAGAACTCGATGAGTTGAAGACACCGTTGCAAGACTTGTTGGATAAAAGGTGTTATTCGTAAAGAAGAACGATGGAACACTTCAGTTGTGTATAGATTACCGACAATTGAATAAGGTGACCATCAAGAATAAATACCCACTGTTGAGGATCAACAACTTGTTCGACCAACTGTAGGGGGCATAATTTTTCTCAAAGATTGACCTTCGGTCAGGATATCATCAGTTGAAGATTAGGGAGAGTGATATGCCGAAGACAACATTTCAGACCAGATATGAGCATTATGAGTTTTTGGTAGTGCCTTTTGGCCTGACCAATGCCCCGCCACTTTCATGGACTTGATGAATAAGGTATTCAGACCCTTTCTGGATATATTTGTCATAGTATTTATAGATGACATTATGGTGTATTCACGTAGTGAATAGGAACACGCAGAGCACTTACACCAATTACTTCAGATATTGAGGGAACATAAGTTGTTTGCCAAACTTTCTAAGTCTGAGTTTTGGCTGTCCGGTGTAGTATTTATGAGGTATGTCGTATCAAAACAAGGGATCAGTGTAGGCTCCCAGAAGATTGAAACCATTCAAAATTGGCACCGACCTATCAGTGCAACAGAAATCCATAGCTTCATGGGGTTAGCAGGATACTATAGGAGGTTTGTAGAAACTTCTCCAGGATAGCTGCCCCATTAACGCGACTGACTCAGAAGAATGTGAAGTTTGAGTGGTCAAATGCTTGTGAGAAGAGTTTCCAAGAGCTTAAGTAGCGATTGACTACCACTCATATTCTAGCCATACCGACAAGATCAATAGGATTTGCGGTATACTGTGATGCTTCTTGAGTGTGTTGGGATATATGTCCTAGAACATCGTGTAATGTAAATGGTATTATGTTTTATGAAATAAAATGATGCATTATTCATTTATCAAAGTGTTTGTTTAATATCGCATATTGTATATTTTCATGTTTACCCTATATTAATCTTGTCCTTCAGACTTAGTGTATGAGTGTCGTACACAAGAGGATTTAAGTCTAAAATTAGTAATTAAAATAGTCCATAGAGAGTAAAAAAAGCGGGTACTTTATTTTTGGTTTATCTATAGCTGAGGTTCATTCTATAATTGTATGGAGACCTTGATCTGGGATCATCTATGTGGAGATATGAGAATGAAGGAACATTGTATGATGTGATCATATAGGACTGGACCCAGATAGAAATGAGTTTCTTATAATTTCCGTTAAATAAAAAAATTCATTTCGATCTACTAGATGGTCATATCTAGATTGATCTTAATCCTGAGTGTACTACGAACTTCTGCATGGCAGGCTATGTCCTTTGATTTACAAAGGTGAGGTTGGTGTAGCAATCCCGACCAATAGCTACGTACTTTGGGGACATGGTTTGGTCTGTAGCTGGGGACGTTTTACATAGATATGGAGTTCACTCATTCTTGCGAGAAGTAGAAGAGTATCTTCCTTAAGGGTTGATTCAGTACTTGAACGGTTAGAGCGCTTGAGTCTTTCTATTACGCATAGAAAGGTTAAAATTCATAATAGTTATGAATAAATCTTTCATTATAGAATCAATGGTGCTTAAGTTAAAAATAATTAGAGGGATATAACATACATTATGACACGACTCTAATTACGAGATACTCGTGAATGGTCTAATTTGTATGTAACGTCTATATCGATGGACACTGACATATTATCTGCGGCAATGAGAGTGCAGCTTCAGGTTTTTAGTGGAATAATCCGGAGTTAATAATTCCGAATATTTAATTAAGAGCTTAATTAATATTCCGAGATTATTGGAGTTCGGAACCGTAGGTCCATTTGGCCCCCGTGCTAGCTTAATATACTGTAGCGGATTTAGTATAATTGGATAGTCCAATTATATACTCACATATGTATATATATTAATATGATTAATATTATTATTTTGTCATGCTATGAACTTTATATTAAAATTTAATATACGGTTTTAATAATTATATGATAATTATTGAATACATAATATTAAATTTTATATGATATAATATAATGAGGCTAAATTTGGAATTTCCAAATTTTGGGTGTTGGAAACCCTTGGTGAGTTATGCTTAGGCATGGCAAATAGACCCGGATCCGGCCCGGGTTCGCATGGACCCGGGTCCGGGTAGACCCAGATCCGAAATTTTTTTTGCGGATCCGGGTAAAAATTTTGAAGACCCGCAATGTACCAGGTCCGGTTCCGGGTCCGGTTGATTCCGGACCCGGGTACTCGGGACCCAGTACATTTAAAAAAAAAAAAAAGACATAACCCAAGTACCTTGTACCCAACCCTTATCAAATTTCTAATGTATTCAAACTTATTGTGATATTGTTATTTGTTAATACATAATATAGTTGAAAAAAAGAAAGAAAAAAAAAAAGAAAAAAAAACAGTGGAGTTGCGGTACCCGGGTCAGGTTCCGGGTATACCTGGGTCCATCCCAAGTAGACCCGGGTCCGCATCCGGAAGCATTTTTTCGGATCCACTGCCGGACCCGGGTCCCTCAAAAAAGATGCGGATCCGGATCCGGGTCCGTACGGACCCGGGTCCGAATCCAGAAAATTTCATCCCTAGTTATGATAGGTTGCAAAACTCTTGAATTTAAATTTGGGAGTTACATGTTTTAAAAGGGTGATGACCTTTTAATTTTGTAACATCTTTTTAATTATGGTAATTAAAAATTGATGTTACAAAATTTATTAGAAATTCCTTACCTTGGCCGAAATTCTCCTTGGTGGAAGGGGAAGAATTTTATTTTTTTTGGAAACAAATAAACCTAAGTATAAAATGATTTCTAATTTTGTTTTTTGGCAAAGTCTTTGATATGAAACCCTAGCCTCCATCTTCTTCTTCTTATTCAAACTCTCTCAAGTGTTGAGAAAACAAGAAAAATAACAATAAGAAAAATAAAGAAAAACCATGTGTGACATTAATCTCTAAAGTGTTTAGGAATTAATTTTGTGAGTCTAGCCCACACTAGTTTCCATTGGTAACGAGACATAACACGGAAGTCCATTTGTTGTTGAACCAAAACTTATATTCTTTCTTCTTCCTTGACCCACGATAGTGAGCATAATTTTTGCTCATTACCGCGCATAACATTGGTGAAACGGGGCTCAGTTTATTTTGCGTTTGGTCCAAAATTTTTAGGGAACTTTAAGGGGTATTTTGGGGCTGTGTTGGGATTATTTTTGGCTGAAAAATCAGACATGAAACATAGCAGAATCTTATTCATACAAGGGCTGAACTGGGTAGCGAATTTGGTGCATTTCTATTCCAAAACAGTCCAGTTTTTGTGTAGCTGTTCGGAGGTTGTTCCGAGGCTGAAATTTTTTCCAAATCAGAAACAAAAATTCAGTCTTGGTGTTGGTAACATTCGGCCATTCAAAGAGAAGGGCAGAAAAAAATTTCAAGTCCGATCTGGGTGCCTAATGTGTTTCCGTTGTGCTCGGAAAGTGGTTCCTACAATTGGCAACGAGAGAAAAAGGTTGAAAAGTATTATTAACCCTTCGTTTGTGATTTAATGTTACTGTTTTTATATATTTATATGAGTTATAAATATTGATATGCATGTTTAGATGATTAGGCACAAAATAATATTCATAAGAAGAATGGCTATTGTTTTTCATGTGATGAATGAATTTTGCATTGGTCGTAGATTTTTTCGGCTCTTATTTTAGTATTGGCTTTGGTTTTGAGATGTAAGGCCATAAAATTTACAAATGTTGTAATTTAATTTTTCCAATGTAAAAGTTTCAATTGTTTTAATTTGGAGTACCGAAGTTGCAAAAAGAGCCAACACCATCTTGGAGCGAGATTTGACGACCAAGGGATGCCTTGGGATATTTTTGTACTAATTAGATTAGTATAGGAAAAAATAAGAGCCCGGTCAATGTAAAATATTTTTTATATTGTATGTATGTTTAATTCGAAATGTTTGAATAACATGTCATATAGCTTAGGGTGCATGTTGGAGAATTATGACCCATATCCTCACTATTTGTAAAAGACATGGTGTTTTTGTACAAATTAACTATGTGACAAAGGAAACTACTCTTTTATCATTTTGTAATTGGATTACTTGGATATATATAAATGATAAAAGTCCTTATGATTAGTTCTGGATTAATAAGATATGAGACAATATCAATCCACGAACTGTTTATTCATTAAATGTCCCTAGTCATAGTATTATTGAGACTGGACATCGATAATGCAGAATAGACTAGTATTACACTTGTGCGCATTATGGAAGCTTAACGGCATAGTTCTCATATATTTAAGTATTGGATACTTATGCAAGTGTGATAAGAGGTTCTGTTAGCGGTTGGACCGGGAACAGCTTCGCTCTGGATTCAGAATCCCATTGGTAGTATGACTATGTGTCTATGGGAATCCGAATCAGGGTAGGTGTATGTGGTCTTAACCTGAGACTTGCATCGCTAATACTTGCGACAATCAGTACGATTTGGTTTTGGTCGTCCGGGGTTTTAACAGGTTCTGTGTACGCCTCTTCTGGGTTTACTGAGAATCATAGTGTATTGGGTGTGATGTCAAGATGGGAGTGTCACTTCATTTATATGGAGATGATGATCACGCAGGATACAGAACTTGTACTCTTATATGCTGCAGCTATCGGAATAGTATGACAAGGTCATGATTATCTGATTAAAGAGACTAGTTGCTAGTGATCCGATATATGCTTCGTCATAGGCATACACAATTCCAGCCCCAGGCCTAGCATGTGACATCCGATACTAGATCGTAATAAGCAATACTTAGTATATTACGCCTTTTAAGGATTATGTATTCCTTAAAAGAATATTTCTGGAGAATTGGGTAGGCACGGTGCTTTGCTAGAAGCCAACCATGTCTTGTAAATCGGTAAGAGCGTGGTACGGGGTACGCACGTATTCGGATAGTCCGATGACCGTATTTACTGCCAACATATATAGGGATCTCATGGGTCGCTTCTCAAAGATTCACCGATGAAATTTGACTCGAACAAAATTAATCTGAGATTAATTACTAGAGAGAAAATTAATCTAGGATTAATTGCGGCAAGAATTTATCTGGGATAAAATTCGAATAGAAGAGAGATAACACGATTAATTGGAATTAATCGAATGAATAATATATTAGATATATTAATTGAAATTGGATTTCAAAGAGGAATTAAAATTGGATTTTAATTCGGGCGAACGAATTAATTTAGAATTAATTCGTAAGAGACTTTCATAATAATTTTGCTAGGCATTATTATTTAATTAAATTGGATTTAATTACGTCGCGACAGAAAATTCGTTTAATCGGATTAAACAAACTCGAGCCCGAAGTGTGTTGAGGAAGCCACTTGAATTTTGAATTAAGAAGTGTGACCCACCAACTTACATCAAATGTCTAAATGTGTGATGGAAGTGGTTGAGGGCATTTAATGCCATTTTCCCTCCAACACACTTTGACTTTGATTTTTCTTTTTGGAAAAGCATATAACAATTTTTCAAGATCATTTTTGGTAATTGGGTTTTAGAAAACAAAACACAAAAACACAAACTCTCTATTCCTCCCTCTTGTGGCCGTGACTTCTTCTTCTCCAAGGGAAAGTTTTGTTGCAAAATTTTTCTTGAGGTAGCAGTTAAAGAGTAAATCAATGTGATAGGGAAACTCAACCTTGAGTTGGGAATCAAATTGCAAAGCTTGGAGCTTCCAACAAAGAAAGATTTTTCAAATCTCAAATCCGTTCATTGTAAGTAATTTTCTGCAACTTACTCTGTTTTATTCACACAATATCATGACTTAGAGATCCTTGGCATGTCTAGGACACTAACAATGGTATCATGAGCCTTTACTAAGCATGATTTGAGTTTATGGTTTATAAACTTTATTTGAGGATTTTATGCTTGGAGTATGATTTTTTCAAAATTGTTTGTTTGGATGTGGTTGGATGATGATGAATTGGATTTATGCATCTTAGGAATTGAGAAAATGAGTTGGATCAAATTTTCCCTAATTTCCTTGCCATGGTCGAATATAACCCTTATTATGCTCATGGTGATTTTTTTAAAATTAGACAATTGGATGTGTTGATGGCATGAAATGTATGTTAGATGTTGATTTAATTGGATTCAAATCAAATTGGATGATAATTTCTTGTCAAAACCATGAGCTATAAGCATGTTGTGATGGATTGATTTTGCTTCAATTGTGTTGGACATGAATTGAATGATAAAACATGATTAATTAGTTTAATTGATGTTTTGGAAATGTTAGTTTGATTGATTAATTATGGCAATTACACTTTAATTAAAATTAATTTGATATTTGGAATGTTATATTAATCAAATTAGTCTTTAAAATTAGATTGGGCTAATTTTATTGTATTTGGGCTTAATGGGCTTGGTTGGGCCAAGCTTGGTTTTGGACAATTGGATTGGATCCAAATTGGGCCCAAAAATATTTCCATAAAGTCCAAATATAACTTTTGGGCATTTTAATATTTAATTGGGCCTAATGGGCCAAAATTGATTTTATGGCAAATGGTGATTCCTAATTGGGCCTTGGCATCTTGGATTGGATCCATATTGGCCAAAGCCTATGCCTTAAGAATTAATTAAAAGTCCATTGGACTTTAATTAAAAAGGTATTAGATACTAATTCGGCCTTTGAGACCCATTAAGATTAGATTTAGAATCTAAGTTTAAAAGGCACTAAAATAAGTGTAATTATTTAATTTGGAATTAAATTCGAATTAGTATTGAATACAAATTAAATTGGATTTAAAATTGTAGTTCGATATAATTCAAGAATACGTACTTTGAGTATTTATTCTTAAACGAGTTGGACTCGCACAAATAAAATAGTTGTTTGAACATTGGATGATCATTAATTCAAAGATTAATTAATTGGATTAGATTAATTGAATAACATGCTATGTGTGAATACTTGGATGTATTGTATGAATAATGTATATCAGATGGATATTAGAAGGGTGAGGGCAATTTTGGAAATTGTTGTAACAAATTTAGAATTTATTAAATTGGACCTGCGTGTCCAGCCTATTATCTCTTTACTCTTTGTATTTCTTTTCTCACAAATTCCCCTCAATGTAAATGAGGTTTTTTTAATGTATTATGTAATTGGGTAGAGGTAAAAATAGTGCTAGCGGGAGAGAGGAAATGGAGAGATTTATTCTAGGAATAATTTGTTACGTATCCATCTGTATATCATTATTAATTTATTTAGCGCCTTATTATTCTTTTAGAATGGATGCTTAAGGGTGTATAATGAGACCTAATCAAGATAATAAATTGGTTGCCAATTTACGCGAAAAACCCTCACTCAAATATTAAGCGTTTTTCCTTCCATTGAGTGGTTCTTTCTCAAGATCCAAGATTGGCATTGGTTTGTTGGCCAAAGTCAAGATCAATGTCCATCGCGGATATGTTTGAACCACGAAGGCTTTGTTATATATCGCATGTCTTGGGCAGTTGTGACTTGTTGGCCAAAGTCAATGTCACTTCTTGTTCATCGACATGGATTACGAAGCTTTCCCACTGTCAATGAGTTGCGCTTAACTGGAATCATTAAGCTTGTTGAGCCAAAGCCAAGGCTTAGTTGATTCAGAGGAAATGTTAGGAAATATATTGGATATATTTACATATATTGGATATATGTTTAGGACTTGGAGGTCCACCTACCGGATCTAGGAATTGGATGTGATCCAATTGATCTTAGAGATCTACCTAGTTAAGTTTCATACAGCTTGTTGGCCAAAGTCAAGGTTGTGTATTATTTAACGGGATCCTAGCCCACTAGGAAACTGGGTTTCCCGAGTACTCAACAGAGGGTTAGAGGCTCAACGAAAAATAGTGGGAGGCCAATATTAAATTTACAATTTCGTTTAATACTTGCCAAATACGCGCTTTTAAATTATTTTCGTCATTATATATTTATATTAGTTTGACTAATATTTTATTATTTTCTTTGAACAGTTGGACTGTACCTGAAATCGTTGATTGAATAGTTGGACTATTGCAATCAAGATGACTGGAAAGAACAGCGTTAGGGACAATGTCATGGCCGAAAATGTCTTTAACGATGTGAACTTTCCTGACTGGGATATGAACCTCGGGATTGTCCTGGGGGCTGAGATGTTGCTCTATACGATAGAGAAACCTCTCGGGCCTAAGCCAGGAATTGAGCAGCCAGTTGAGCTTGAGCTTTGGAAGACTCACAGTGATGAAAACTCAACTGCTCAATCCGTCATGCTTGCCGCAATGACCCTTCAATTTCGTCATCAAAACAAAGGATTTGATCCCCATGAAATGATGTTGAAATTGAAGGACCTTCACAGATCTAACCTTAGATCTCAGAAGTACGAATTGCAGAAGAAGCTCTTTCATTCTCGTATGTTAGATGGTACATCTTTCGAGCACCATGTGTCGTAAATGATTACTGATATCGAACAACTAGGTCAGCTGGGCATTACCTTCGAGGCTGAGACTTTCATAGATTTGATCTTACAGTCTCTGCCTGATAGCTGGAGCGGGTTCATCATGAACTATAATATGATGAACCAAGAAAAGACTCTTGGGGAGTTGATGGCTATGCTGAAAGAGACAGAAAAAGAGCTTTTGAAGGGCAAGAAGCGCGAGGCGCACTTCAGTTCGACATCTCAGAAATCCAAGGCTTGGAAGAAGGCTTCTGGAGGTGTGAAGACGAAGAAACAAAAGGGCAAGGCCAAATCATCAAAGTCTTCTGGGAAGGCAAATGAAAAATCCTAAAATGTCTGCCTATAATGTGGCAAACGGGGTCACTGGAAGCGTGACTGCCGTGAGTACAAGGCGCACATGAAGGAAGTGAAGGCGGGTAAGGCACCGGCTTCAAGTATTTTGTTATTGAAATAAACATGTCTACTTCTAGTTTTAAGGATTGGATTTTTGATTATGGATGTGGTACTCATATATCTACTGATGTGCAGGATCTGTAGATTAGCTGGAGACTGGCTTCATGAGAGATCAGCCTCCGAGTCGAAAATGGGACTAGAGTCGCCGTTTTAGCTGTTGGGACCTATATTTTGGAACAGCCCTCAAGGCATGTACTTACTTTATCAGACTTTTATTATGTACCTCGTTTGACTAGAACATTATATCTGTATCTTTTTTAACCCATTGTGGGTATACCTTTGTATTCAGAAACACATGGTGTTTTGTTTATAAAGTTGATTTTGAGATATGCATTGCTAATGTAAATAATGGTCTTTATATTTTGAATATAAATGAATCTCAAACATATAACATGACAAACAAAAGGCTCAAAATGAGTAAAATAGATGAAACTTATCTGTGGCATTGTCGTCTGGGATACATAAACAAGACTCGTATATCCACACTTTCGAAGAGTGGATACTTGGACGGATTTGATCCTAATTCATACTACGTCTGCGAATCTTGTTTATTAGGCAACCTACCTAAAACGACTTTTAGCGGTAAAAGTGTACGTGCCACTGAACTGTTAGCCCTCGTTCATAGTGACATTTGCGGGCCCATGTCTAGCCAGGCTAGAGGTGTATATGAATACTTCTTAACCTTTACGGATGATGCATCACGTTACGGTTATGTGTATCTTATGAGACAAAAGTCGGAAACTTTTGAGAAATTCAAAGAGTTTCGACACGAAGTAGAAAAACAGACTGGTAAAAGTATTAAAACATTGCGGTCGGACCGTGGTGGAGAATACTTAAGCAATGAGTTTCTCGATTACTTGAAAGAGTATGGTATTCTTTCACAGTGGACTCCTCCCGGAACACCTCAATTAAATGGTGTGTCCGAATGGAGAAACCGAATTTTGTTAGACATGGTAAGGTCTATGATAAGTCGCATTGAGCTACCAATTTCCTTATGGGGATATGCATTGAACAATGCAATACTTATTTTGAATAAGGTTCCGTCAAAGTCTGTTGGACAGACTCCATATGAAATATAGACAGGAAAGAAACCGGGTTTCACATTCCTGAAGATTTGGGGATGCTGGGCATATGTAAAACGTTTAGATGGTACTAAACTAGAACCCAAATTGGATAAATGTATATTTGTAGGTTATCCTAGGGAAACAAAATGATATTACTTCTACAACCCACAAGAGAACAAGATATTTGTTGCTCTCTATGCAGTTTTCCTCGAAAAGGAATTCCTAAATGCAGTGGTAAGTGGGAGGAAAGTAGAACTCGATGAAAATCAGAGTGATACTTTTCCTGGCATCGTTTCCTTAACGGAACACGAAGAGTTCATCAGGGATGAGACTGTACCATAATCTTCTAATACACAAGAACCGCGTAGATCGGAAAGAGTCAGAAAACAACCTGAGAGGTATGGGTTTCTGATCTCACCTCATGTAGATATCAATCTTATTGAGGATAATGAGCCAGCTACGTAAGAGGAAGAGATACAAGGTATCGACTCTGCTTTATGGCAAGATGCCATGAAGTCCGAAATGGATTCCATGTATACCAACCAAGTCTGGGCACTGGTTGATGCACTAGAAGTCGTTAAGCCGATTGGTTGTAAATGGGTCTTTAAGAAGAAGACTGACATGGATGGTAACATACAAACGTACAAAGCTAGGCTTGTAGCGAAATGGTATCGTCAACGACATGGCGTCGATTCTGACGAAACATTTTCACTTGTTGCCATGATTAAATCGATTAGGATAATGCTTGCTATTGCTGCATATTTCGATTATGAAATATGACAGATGGACGTCAAAATTGCTTTCCTTAACGTAAACATTTTGAAGGATGTTTATATGCAACAGCCTGACGGTTTTGTCGTGCCAAAACATGCAAACAAGGTTTGCAAGTTAAATCGATCCATTTATGGATTGAAGCAAACATCACGTTCTTGGAACCAACATTTTGATGAGATCATAAAAGAATATGATTTCATTCAAAATGAAGATGATCTTTGTGTATATAAGAAGGTTAGTGGGAGCGCACTGACATTCATTGTCCTTTACGTTGATGATGTATTGCTTATTGGCAATGACATTCCCGTGCTACAATCGGTGAAAGCTTGGCTTTCATTAAAATTCTCCATGAAAGATCTGGGAGAAGCAGCCTTTATTCTAGGAATAAAGATCTATCGGGGTAGATCTAGAAAGCTTCTTGGACTCTCCCAGAGCACATACATTGACAAAGTGTTGAAGAGATTCAATATGGATCAGTCCAAGAGGGGACTGCTTCATGTGTCACATGGCGTCTCTCTATCTAAGGACATGTGTCCTAAAACTAAAGATGAGAGAGAAGCAATGAGTCAAATCCTGTTCGCTTCAGCAGTCGGATCGATCATGTATGCCATGACATGTACGCGACCTGATGTCTCGTATGCTTTGAGCATGTGTAGTCACTATCAGGCCGATCAAGGTGATGGTCACTGGATTGCGGTTAAGAACATCCTTAAGTATCTTAGACGAACTAAGGATGCTTTCTTAGTCTATGGAGATGGAGAACTTGAGGTGACTGGGTTCACCGACACTAGTTTCCAAACCGATAAAGATGACTCTAAGTCGCAATCTGGGTATATATATTTTTTGAACAACGGAGTAGTGAGCTGAAAATCTTCCAAGAAATAGACTGTTGTCGATTCAACAACAGAAGCGGAATACATTGCTGCAGCTGAAGCAGCAAAAGAGACAGTTTGGATCCGTAAATTCCTAATTGGATTAGGAGTAGTTCTGTTAGCAGCTGAGCCCGTTCCTTTGTATTGTGACAATAACGGGGCTATAACGCAGGCTAAAGAACTGCAGTCTCATCAACGATCCAAGTATGTACTTTGACGTTTCCATTTGATTCGTGAGATCATTCATCGTGGCGATGTGAAGATCGAAAAGATCGCTTCAGATGACAACATTGCAGATCCGCTGACGAAAGCTATCTCTCAGCAAAAGTTTGAGCGTCATGTATATAGTTCGGTGTTAGATACTTGAGTGATTAGCTATAGGCCAAGTGGGAGATTGCTGGACAATTATGACCCATAGCGTCATTATTTGTAAAAGACATGGTGTTTTTGTACAAATTAACTATGTGACAAAGGAAATTACTCTTTTACCATTTTGTAATTGGATTACTTGGATATATATAAATGATAAAAGTCCTTATGATTATTTTCGGATTAATAAGATATGAGACAATATCAATCCACGAACGATTTAATCATTAAATGTCCATAGTCATAGTATTATTGAGACTGGACATCGATAATACGAAATAGACTAGTATTACATTTGTGCACGTTATGGAAGCTTAACGGCATAGTTCTCATATATTTAAGTATTGGATACTTATGCAAGTGTGATAGGAGGTTCTGTTAGCGGTTGGACCGGGAACAGCTTCGCTCTAGATAGACCCATCGGAATCCCATTGGTAGTATGACTATGTGTCTATGGGAATCTGAATCAGGGTAGGTGTATGTGGTCTTAACTTGAGACTTTCATTGCTAATACTTGCGACAATCAGTATGCTTTGGTTTTGGTCATCCGGGGCTTTAACAGGTTCTGTGTACGCATCTTCTGGGTTTACTGAGAATCGTAGTGTATTGGGTGTGATGTCAAGATGGAAATGTCACTTCAGTCATATGGAGATGATGATCATGCAAGATACAGAACTGGTACTCTTATATGCTGCAGCTATCGGGATAGTATGATAAGGTCATGATTATCCGATTAAAGAGACTAGTTGCTAGTGATATAATATATGCTTCGTACGGGGCAGACACAATTCCAGCCCCAGGCCTAGCATGTGACATCCGATACTGGATCGTAATACGCAATACTTAGTATACTACGCCTGTTAAAGATTATGTATTCCTTAAAAGAATATTTCTGGAGAATTGGGTAGGCACGGTGCTTTGCTAGAAGCCAATCATGTCTTGTAAATCGGTAAGAGCGTGGTACGGGGTACGCACGTATTCGGATAGTCCGATGACCGTATTTACTGTCAACATATCTAGGGATCTCATGGGTCGCTTCCCAAAGATTCACTGATGATATTTGACTCGAACATATTAATCTGGGATTAATTACGAGAGAGAAAATTAATCTAGGATTAAATGCGGCATGAATTTATCTGGGTTAAAATTCGAATAGAAGAGAGATAACACGATTAATTTGGAATTAATCGAATGAATAATATATTGGATATATTAATTGAAATTGGATTTCAAAGAGGAATTAAAATTGGATTTTAATTCGGGCGAACGAATTAATTTAGAATTAATTCGTAAGCGACTTTCGTAATAATTTTGTTAGGCATTATTATTTAATTAAATTGGATTTAATTACGTCGCGACAGAAAATTCGTTTAATCGGATTAAACAAACCTGATCCCGAAGTGTGTTGAGCAAGCCACTTGAATTTTGAATTTAGAAGTGGGGCCCACCAACTTACATCAAATGTCTAAATGTGTGATGGAAGTGGTTGAGGGCATTTAATGCCATTTTCCCTCCAACACACTTTGACTTTGATTTTTCTTTTTGGAAAAGCATATACCAATTTTCAAGGCAATTTTTGGTAATTGGGTTTTAGAAAACAAAACACAAAAACACAAACTCTCTCTTCCTCCCTCTTGTGGCCGTGACTTCTTCTTCTCCAAGGGAAAGTTTTGTCGTAAATTTTTTCTTTAGCTAGCACGTAAAGAGTAAATCAATGTGATAGGGAAACTTATCCTTGAGTTGGGAATCAAATTGCAAAGCTTGGAGCTTCCAACAAAGAAAGATTTTTGAAATCTCTAATCCGTTCATTGTAAGTAATTTTCCGCAACTTACTTTGTTTTATTCACATAATATCATGACTTAGAGATCCTTGGGATGTCTAGGACGCTAACAGTGCTTACTCTTTCATTTCACATGCCATAACATGTTTTTGGATGCATCTATATTCTAGGCAAGAAATGTGATTTTATGTGATTTAAAATATTAATTGGAATATGGTATGCATGGAAAACCATTAATTGGATTAATTGATTTTAAAATTTGAAATTCTAATATATTGGGCTTAATAAGTGCATCATAAATTCCATTGGTATATAGGATGGAAACCCGGAAATAAATTCCATAGCCGAATCCGAATGAACGGTAATGTGGTCTACACTCGGGATACAATTCCACGTACCTTTGGATTTTATAACGCACTTAGATTAATTAAATAGTTTAATTAAAAACTTGACCATCACTTAGATTAATTAAATAGTTTAATTAAAAACTTGACCATTTTAGAATTCCAAAAATTTTAAACTAATTAATGTTATAGTATTTTAAGAGTTAAAATATAATATGTCACAAATACTACACCAATTAAATTAGTTTTATTGAGTATATTAATTGGCAGAGACTAATGATATTAGTGATATAAATTTTAAGATTTAAAATTGGTTAGGTCGCTAATAATATACTAGTGTTAGTAAAAATTATGATTTAGCCGCCATAAATTTATTCACACTAGTAAATATAAAATATTGGATATTTTAAAATAGAAACCTTAATTTTAAAATTGTGAGTGGGAGAGGGACATACGACAGTATATTCCGTGATCTATGTTGTTAGTCCGAAAACATGAGATTCAAAAGGCACCTCGAGACGACTTTGCTTTCGTCCACCTACGGATGGTGTCCATTTTGGGTCAATATCAAATTTGGATTCCGAGAAAATAGATACTCTAGATATATTTGGTGAACTGACTTACCATACGACGGTAATTCACTAGTTAAGTCCAAGGGTTCCGAAACGACGGGTTACACTCACAAAGGAATGATTAAATGTTAATTAAAATTCCTTGATCAAATCAAACAGTGGTTGAAAAAATATAGGAATAAGAGTTATTCTCGCATATATTAATCGATTGAGATTGTCTCGATCTATCATATAAATACTTGACCTACCTTACGACGACACTTATTTGTGGGATGATATATTTCTGTGGCATAGTAATTCTCTTAGGTTTCTGATTCGTTATTCATGGTTCATGCATCATGTTTAAATTTATGCCAAAATTATTTGATAGTTTTAATATGCGATGAATGAATATTGAATGCATGTTTATTTTTAAGCCATGGTTTCTCCAATTATTTCCATACTCTCAAATGATAAATTAACTGGAGAAAACTATGTTAAGTGGAAAAGTAACATGAACAATATCCTGGTCTGTGAAGACCTAAAATTTATCTTGACGGAGGAGTGTCCTCTCGAACCGGATAAAAATACTGCCAAGCTGTGCGCGATGCCTACCAGAAATGGGTCACGGCTAATGAGAAAGCCTGCTGCTACTTGCTAGCAGGGATGTCCGAGGTTCTTGCTGCAAAGCATGAGCCTATGGCTTCAGCATCTCAGATGATGGAGTCATTGTAAGGCATGTTCGAGGAACCTTCAGAGTATCAACGTCATCAGGCTACGGTCTCAGCGATGACTACTAGGATGAAGGATGTGACATCATTCCGAGAGCACGACTTGAGGATGATGACTTATCTCAACACTATTGAAACCCATGGTGCTCCTATTGACGAGCAAAACTAGGTGACCATGATCATGGAAACTCTTCTTAAGAGTTTCCTGCAGTTTAAAAGTAACTATGTTATGAACAAGTTGACTTTTACTTTGACCCAACTACTAAATGAGCTCACCCATTAGGAGTCCATGCTGATGGATCCTCGTAAACCTAGTGGAGGGGCAAGTTCTGAAAAGTCTTTCAAAACTGCAAAGAAGAGAAAGAAACACTAGTAAGGCTAAGGGTACAACTACTTGATACCGTAAATACCTTGTTGAAGATAACTTTACTATAAGAGTCAGGACATGGGATGCTATTTCAGTAAAACAGTGGGAGTTATCAGTTTTCAATTTCAAATAAAAGTTATTTGAATTTAAACAAAGTGGTGTTTGTTCCTGTTTTGTCATAGAAATTTGATTTTTGTTTCAAAACTATGGCATGATGGTCTTCATTTTATCTAATAATAATAGTTATTATTTCAAAATTGGCTTGACTTATGCTTCCACTTCCATCACATATTTACCAATACTCTTCGGCCTAAGGATTTCTAGGGAAATATCATATGGTATCATGGATTTGATTGAGGATGTCAACCATGACAATGAATCTGTTTGTTGATTACAATCCCGACCAACTTATTCGAAGGTCACATTCCCTATCTTTTCAAGCAATTTCTTTAGCTCCTTGAGACATGCTATCATGTTGGGCTCCCTAGCCTGAAATCCCTTATTCACTTGTTAGATAGACAATTGTGAATCACTCTTTACTACAACATCTCTAACCTCGACCGTGTCACACAGCCTTAACTCGGCCAAGATCACCTCATACTCAGCCTCATTATGGGTATCCTCAAAAGAAAATCTTAGGGCATAGTTCAGCTCCTCATCGCGTCCATTGCTGAGAATAATACCTGCCCCACACCTTTGAGAACTGACCGACCCATCCACATATAATTCTCATTTATCTTCTTTCCCGACCACTAACATCTATGATCTTGTGTACTTTTCCAAAAAATTTCCCAGAGCTTGCCCCTTGATAGTGTTGGACAATTATGACCCATAGCATGATTATTTGTACAGAACATGGTGTTGTTGTACAAATTAACTATGTGACAAAGGAAATTGCTCTTTTATCATTTGTAATTGGATTACTAGGATACATAAATGATAAAAGTCCATATGATTAGTTCCGGATTAATAATATATGAGACAATATTAATCCACTAAGGTTTAATCATTAAAACATCCATAGTCGTAGTATTATCGAGATTGGACATCGATAATGCGGAATAGACTAGTATTGCACTTGTGCGCGTTGTGGGAGCATAACATCATAGTTCTCATATATTTAAGTATTGGATACTTATGCAAGTGTGATAGGAGGTTGTGTTTACCGATGGTATGGAAACAGCTTCGCTCTGGATAGACCCCTCAGAATTCCATTGGTAGTATGACTATGTGTCTATGGAAGTCCGAATCAGGGTAGGTGTATTTGGTCTTAACCTAAGACTTGCATCGCTAATACTTGCGATAATCAATATACTTTGGTTTTGGTCGTCCAGGGCTTTAACAGGTTCTGTGTACGCCTCTTCTGGGTATATTGAGAATCGTAGTGTATTGGGTGTGATGTCAAGATGGAAATATCACTTCAGTCATATGGAGATGATGGTCACGTAGGATACGGAACTGGTGTTTTTATATGCTGCAGCTATCGAGATAATATGACTAGGTCATGTTTATCCTATTATAGAGACTAGTTACTAGAGATCTGATATATGCTTCGTACGGGGCATACACAATTCCAGCCCCAGGCCTTGGATGTGACATCCGATACTGGATCACAATACGCAATACTACGTATGCAACGCCTGATATATTTTACATATTCCTTTAAGAATATTTCTGGAGAATTGGGTAGGCACGGTGCTTTGCTAGAAGCCAACCATGTCTTGTTAATCGGTAAAAATGTAGTACTAGGTACGTACGTGTTCGGATAGTCCGACGACCGGATTTACTGCCAACATATCCAGGGATCTCATTGGTCGCTTCCCGAAGATTCACTGATGACGTATGACTCGCACATAATTAATCTGGGATTAATTATAAAAGAGAGAAAATTAATCTGGGATTAATTACGGAGATATTTTATTTGGGATAAAATACTATTTAAAGAGAGAGAACGATTAATTTGAATTAATCAATAAAATAATATATTTGATATATTATACGAAATTAGATTTTGACGTGGAATTAAAATTAAATTTTAATTCAGGCGAACGAGTTAATTTAGAATTAATTCGCTAGCGACGTGAATAGTAATTTTGCTATGCAAAATTATTTAATTAAATTTGATTTAATTACGTCGCAACGGAAAGTTCGTTAATTCGGAATTAGCGAACCCGAGCCCGGGAGTTTTTGCGGAACCACTCGCATTTTGAATCAAGTGGGGCCCACAAGTCACATCACGCGTCACATCATTAGTCATTCTTGTGATGGAAGTCACATCAACTTTGAGTGATGTGATGCTTGTCACTTTTGTGATTGATGGGAGTTGTTGGAAGACTTTAAAGCCTTGTACCACTTTTTTGAAAAGTGTAAGAAGTATTTGATTTTTGAAATCAAAAACCACACAACACATCTTCTCTCCCTCTCCCTCTCCATCTCACGGCTTTGAAGTCATTTTCTCTCAAAATATTTCTCTCCTTGGCCGAGAGTTAGAAGAAGCAAATGGATGATTTGTTGCAGATTTTTCATGATGCTAGCACATCCAATGAGTCTTACAAATGTGATAGGGAAACCCATTCATGAGCATGTAACCACACACAAAGCTTGGAGCTTGGAGATCAAACATGGAGCACAAAAAGGAGGCATGGCCGAGAGCTTCAAGGAGCAGAAATTTTTTTTGTGTTCTTCGCATCGCAAAGCCGATCAAAGTGAGTATTTCTGCAACTTTACTTGTTGTATTCACACATTTCATAGTTTAATATGATCTTGGTTTGACCTAGAAAATCCAACAATGGTATCAGAACCATTATTAAACATGAAATTGAATTTGGGTAAAATTTGGGTAAAATTTGATTTGAGTATGATTTGATGAAATTGATTGATTGAGTATGCTTGAATGATGATAACTTAGAGTTATGCATGATCAATTTGATGAAAATTGAATTGGATTAAATTTTCCTCAATTTTTTGGCTTGGCCGAAAGTGTTGTATGCCCTAAAGTCATGGTGATTTTTGTTTTTTGATCATTGGATGAATTTAAAGACTTGGGATAAATTGATTTAGGATTTAATTGGATTAAAATCAAAATCGGATTTAAAATCCCCAAATTGCCATGACTTATATAGCATGGAAATGAATTGATTTTTTGATTCAATAATGTTGGACATGTGTTGATGATGATAAGCATGATTAATTATGTAAATTGGTATTTTGGAAATGTTAATTTGACTAATTAATTATGGCTAATACACTTTAAATAATTAAATTGTGAAATTTGGAATTTTAGAATTTAATTAGTTGGGCTTAATTTGGAATTTGACTAATAAAGTTGTATTTGGGCTTAATGGGCTTGGTTGGGCCAAGTTTGGTTTAGGTTAATTGGTTGGATCCAATTGGGCCCAAAACCATATCCATAAAGTCCAAATATAATATAATGGACCTTTAAAATTTTAATTAGGGCCTAATGGGCCTAAATTGATTTTTGGCAAATGGTGATTCCTTATTGGGCTTTGGTTGCCAAAGTCTATACCTTATAAATTAATTGAAAGCCCATTGGACTTTAATTAAATTGACATTGGATGTTAATTGGGCTTTGAGACCCGTTTAGATTAGATTTAGAATCTAAGTCGCAAGGCTCATTAATAAAGTGTAATTATTTAATTTGAAATTAAATAAAGAATTAGTATTGAATACAAATTAAATTGGATTTAATATTGTAGTTTGATATAATTCAAGAATTCGTACTTTGAGTACTTATTCTTAAAACGAGTTTGACTCACGCAAATCAAATCGTTGTTTGAACATTGGATTTGTTAGACAGTTATGACCTATAGCGTCACTATTTTGTAAATGATATTGTATTATTGTACAAAATTAACTATGTAGTAATGAAATTGCCTTTTACCGTTTTGTAATTTATTTACTTTGATATGTAAATGGTAAAAGTCCCTATGATTAGTTCCGGATTGAGATGATATAAGTCAGTATCAATCCATAAAGGTTTAATCATTAAATATCCCTAGTCGTAGTATTATCGAGATTGGACATCGATAATGCGGAATAGACTAGTACCGCACTTGTGCGTGTTGTGAGGGCACAACGGCATAGTTCTCATATATTTAAGTATATGATACTTATGCAAGTGCGGTAGGAGGTTGTGTTTTACCGATGGTACGGAAAACAGCTTCGCTCTGGATAGACCCCGCGGAATCCCATTGGTAGTATGTCTGCGTGTCTATGGGAGTCCGCTTCAGGGTAGGTGCATATGGTCTTAACCTGAGACTTGCATCGCTAATACTTGCGACAATCGGTAGACTTTAGTTTTGGTCGTCCAGGGCTTTAACAGGTTCTGTGTACACCTCTTCTAGGTTTATCGAGAATTGTAGTGTATTGGGTTTGATGTCAAGAGGGAAGTATCACTTCAGACATATGGAGCTGATGATCGCGCAGGATACAGAACTAGTACTCTATAATGGTTGCAACCATCGGGATAATATGACAAGGTCATGATTATCCGATTCAAAGAGACTAGTTTTTGATGTCCGATATATGTTTCGTACGGGGCAGACACATCTCCAGCCCCAGGCCTTACATGTGATCATCCGATACTGGATCGATATATATATATACACTATACTGCGGTATACTACGCCTGTTATAGATCTTATATTCCAGTAAGAATAATTCTGGAGAATTGGGTAGGCATGGCGTTTTGCTAGAGGCTAACCTTGTCTTGTAAATCGGTAAAAACGTAGTACTTGGTACGTACGTGTTCGGATAGTCCGACGACCGTATTTACTGCCAACATATCCAGAGATCTCTTGGGTCGCTTCCCGAAGATTCACCGATGACGTATGATTCGAACTTAATTAATCTGGGATTAATTGCGGAGAGACTTTATCTTGGATAAAGTACTATTTGAAGAGAGAGAAAGATTAATTTGGAATTAATCATTAAAATAATATATTCGATATATTAAACGAAATTCGATTTCGACGAAGAATTAAAATTAGATTTTAATTCGGCCAAACGATTTAATTTGGAATTAATTCGTTAGCGACGTGAATAGTAATTTTGCTAGGCACAATTATATAATTAAATTTGATTTAATTAACGTCGCGATGGAAGTTCGCTAATTCGGAATTATCGAACCCGAGCCCGAGAGTGTTTGCGGGCCCACTTGAATTTAGAATCGAGTGGGGTCCACATGTCACATCAACCATCACATCAATTGTCATTGTTTTAATTTATGATGATGGGTTGGTGGTGGTGGAAGAGTGAATTACACTCCAAGTTTGAGTGAATTACACTCCAAGTTAGAGTGAATTACACTCCAAGTTAAAGTGATAGACCTTTGACCTTATCATATACCAATTTTGGTATTTGATTTATTATATTTTATTTTGAAATAAATATAAAAAGGTTTTTGGTAAATCATTAAAAACCACTTCATCTTCCCTCTCCTCTCAAGTGACCGAAACTGTGAAGGTTTCACAGCTCTCCATTTTCGGTTTTTGTTGCAAAAACTTGAAGAAAGTGTTTTTTTTGTTGGAACTATAAATCACATACAAGGCTAGCACCTTCAAGGATCATACAAAGGTGTTATGGGAAACTAATTCTTGAGCTTGGAAGGATCAAAGAAAGCTTGGGGCTTCCTCACTCACCTTGGCCGAAACCCTCACTGCACAAAGGAGAAGTTTTCATTTCATCAACGCATCCGCATTCCAATCTTTGTGAGTATGATTCCGCCATACTTCAATATTGTTCATTCATTTATATATATTTGTTTGCTCTTTTGATCTTGGGACATGGATTAGAATTTCCAACAATGGTATCAGAGCCTAAAGAGCATGAAAATATATTAGGGTAAAATTTGGGGAAAATTGGATGAAGCATTGATTTGATGTGAAATTGTTTGATTAAATATGCTTAGATGTATTTTACTTAATGTTATACATCATCAATTTCATGGAAAATAAATTGGATTAATTTTTCAACCCAAAAATGGCTTGGCCGAATCACATGTAAGCAATGGACTTGATGATTTTTGATTTTAGATCATTGGCTGACTTGAAACAATATGGAATGACGATTTGTAATTTGATCGGATTGAAAAATGAAACCGGAACCATTTTATCACTATGGCCGAATGCTTAATGGAAGATTAGGGACTTGATTTTTTGATTAAATAATGTTGGACATGTATTTAAGATAAAAATATGATTATGGATTAATTTGATATTTTGGAAATATTGATTAAAGGATTAATCATGATATTACACTTAATTAATTAAGTTACAAAATTTGGAATTTTAAAATTTGATTAATTGGGCTTAATTTAAATTGGGCCTAAAACTATATATTTGGGCATAATGGGCTTGGTTGGACCAAGTAGATTGGGGCAAATTGGATTGGATCCAAAATTGGGCCTAAATCACTCCATTAAGTCCAAATGTAATAAATGGGCTTTTATGTTAATGGGCCTTATGGGCTTGATATTGATTTTATGGCAAATGAGGGTGATTCCTTATTGGACTTGGTATTGGGTTTGACCCACATTGACCAAAGCCCAAGCCTAAAGAAATCAATTGAAAGCCCATCGGACTTTAATTAAACGGACATTGGATGTTAGTTGGGCTTTGAGACCCGATAAGATTAGATTTGGAATCTAAGTCATAAAAGCACAATAAAAGTGTAAATATTTAATTTGGAATTAAATATAAGATTAGTATTGAATACGACGACTTAAATTGGATTTGACGAGTAGTTCGATATAATTCATGAATTCGTACTACAAGTTCTTATTCTCAAAAACGAGTTGGACTCGCGCAAAAGCAAACCATTGATTGAACATTGGATTGTCACCTAATTAAAGACTAATTAATTGATTATTTGGTTGTATAACATGCCTTGAATGAATGAATGTGGATGTGATGAATGAATAGTGTATATCGGATGGATATTAGAAGGGAAGGGTAATTTTAGAAATTATTGTAAATTCAGAATTTATTAATTGGACCTGCGTGTCCAGCCTTTCTCTTATTATCTCTTTGTATTCTCTTCTCACCTAATTCCCCTCAATGTAAATGAGGTTTCTCTATTATGATTATGTAATTATGGTAGGTAGTAGAAATAGAAGTAGGTAGCCGGGAGAGGAAAGGGAGTGATTTGATTTGTTCTAGGAACAAATTGTTATATATCCATCCGCATATCACTATTATTTTATTTTACGCGCTTTATGATGTTTTAGAAGCATGCTTAAGGGTGTGTATGATGATGAGACCTAACAAAGATAAATTAATTAGTTGCCAATTACGCGAAAATCCCTCAAACAATATTAAGCGATTTTCCTTCCGTGAGTGATTCTTTCTCAAGATCCGAAATTTTGCATTGGTTTGTTGGCCAAAGTCAAGACCTTTGTCAATTGAGGATGTGTTTGAATCATGAGAGTTTTGTTCCATATCAGTGTCTTGTCCAAGTTGTGATTTGTTGGCCAAAGTCAAGATCACTTCTTGTCCATCGACATTGATTACGAAACTTTCCATGTCAATGGGTCCCGCTTAACTGGAATCATTACGTTTTTGTGCCAAAGCCAAGACTTAGTTGATTCAGAGGAAAAGGTTAGGAAAATGTATTGGATACATTGACATATGTATTAGATATATATGTTTCGGAATTGGATGTCCACCTACCGGATCTAGGAATTGGATGTGATCCAATTGATCTTCGAGATCTACCTAGTTAAATATCATACAACTTGTTGGCCAAAGTCAAGGTTGTGTTTTTAGTTAACGGGATCCTAGCCCACTAGGAAATTGGATTTCCCGAGAGTACTCGACAGGGGGTTAGAGACTTATAGAAAATAGTGGGAGGCTAGTATTGAATTTGCAATTCATTCAGATACTTAGCTTTACGCGCTTACAAAATTTATTTCGTCAATATTTTAACATTAGTTGGACTAATATAATGTTATTTTTCTTGTAACAGTTTGACTGTACCCATATATCGTTAACTAGATAGTTGGACTATCGTAGTTAAGATGGCAAACAAAGGAAATGTCCGAGACATAATCATGGGTGATAATGTATTTAAGGGCACGAACTTCGCTGACTGGGAATGAACCTGAGGATATCCTTGGGGCAGGAGAGGCTGCTATACACCATACAGAGACCTCTCGGGCCGAAGCCCACTGAGCCACTTGAGCTGGAGTTATAGAGAACTCATAGCGATGATTGTGATACAATCAGTCGATCATGCTTGCTTCCATGACTCAACACTTTCGTCGCCAGATAGGGACTTGGATCCTTATAATATAATGGCTAGACTAAAGGATCTTCACCGCACTAATAAGCGGATGGAGAGGTATGAGTTGGTGGAAGAAACTCTTTCGCTCCCGTATGACTGATGGCGCTTCAGTTGAGGCCCACGGGACTCAAATGATAGCCGACATTGATGAGCTGGCCAATATGGGAATAGTCTTGGAGGCTGAGCTGACTATAGACATGCTCTTACAGTCACTTCCCGATTCTTGGAAGCAGATTATCATCAACTACAAGTGATGGATGGATACAGACGATACTCTTGGAGAGCTATTGTCCATTCTTAAGGAGTCATAGAAAGAGCTTCTTAAAGGCAACAAGCGCGAGGCGCACTTTGCATCGACCTCTCAGACGCCGAGGGCTGGGCCCAAGGCAACTGGAGGGGTAAGAAAGAGGAAGCATAAGAACAAGGGCAAGGCCAAGAAGTCGATGGCTTCTGGGAAGCCGAAGGACAAGTCACAAGACATATGCCTTAAATGCGGCAAAAGAGGTCACTGGAAGCGTGACTGCCGCATGAACAAGGCGCTCAGAAGGGAGATCAAGGCGGGCAAGGCACCGACCTCTGGTATGTTTGTTATTGAAATAAACATGGCTACTTCTAGTTTTAAAAATTGTATTTTTGATTCTGGTTGTGGTTCTCATATATGTACTGATGTGCAGGATTGCAGAACAGCAGGACACTGGCTTCAGGGGAGATTGATCTATGAGTTGGAAACGGAACTCCTGTTGTGTTTTGGCCGTGGGCACTTTTATATTAGAACTGCCCTCGGGGCATGTACTTAAACTAAATGACTGTTATTATGTACCTAGTTTGACTAGGAATATTATATCTGTATCTATGTTAACCCAATATGGGTACACTTGTTATTTAGAAAAACGGGGTGTTATTTATATAAAAATGATGCAGAAATATGCACTGCAGTTGCAAATAATGGTCTTTAATTTTGAATATAAATGAATCTCCGCATATAAAGTAACAAACAAAAGGCTTAAAACAGAGTGATCCAAAGGATGAAACTTATATGTGGCATTGTCGTCTGGGACACATTAACAAGACTCGTATATCCGCACTTTCGAAGAGTGGGTACTTGGACGGATTTGATACAAATTCATATGACGTCTGCGAATCTTGCTTATTAGGCAAAATGCCTAAATCAC
>SKCR01046697.1:0-40916 GCA_019454045.1 Zanthoxylum bungeanum
TGTACAATTGGCACAGGATCGTCACAGAGGGGCATTCAAATGAAGGATGTCCTTTTGAAAGTTCTGAAGCTTGACATTTAAAAACTTCATTATTTTAAACCGACGTTGGCAAAGCAAATGTAATAATACCTAAAGGTGGGATCAAATTAGTCCCTGATAAATGGTTAATGGGAAAGATATACAATTTAAAAGAATACAAAATTCTGAATTCAAAGAATAGAAACAAAATCAAATGGTAGTGTAACAGTATCATTTTCCAGCTAAAAGGCTAGAGAAATTGAAAATTCAAAGAAGTTAAATTTAGATTGAAATCAAATGGTTGTGATTAGCTTTTGATTTCATTAAGTTTTGCGGTAATCTTGATTTCTACAAGTCATCAAGAATCATTCATTAATTAGTATAAAATAACTAATAAGTGACTGAAAAATGATGGTCAACACACGAGACTGAGCTCACGAGTATTGAATATGTACGGAAGTGACTACCGAATATATATATATACACACACACTAGCCAAGACTGCTCGAGTCAAATTTCTAAGAAACCAATATGGTTTGGAGAAATGTCTACACCTAACTCCAATTGGAACTCAGTGATCAAAATATAACAATCCACCAAACACAACTCACCAACATTCTCAATGTGAACATAAATTCGACATTTTATTCCTTGTTTTTCAAGTCTCAAACCCATCATGTTCTCCCAGTATACACATTACAGTACATAAAACATAAATTGAATTAAAAAACCAAAATTATAAAATACCACCAGTACAGCTGCTAAACTTGAAGAAAATGACAATAGTTGTCGCGATAAGTTCAGGCCATTTTACAGGACAGGGGGAGCAAGAGTTTGCTGTGAGCTAATCCTCCTCTTTCTGAGGCGCTCAGCGATGATGAAGGCAAGCTCAAGTGATTGTGAAGCATTGAGCCTAGGGTCGCAATGTGTGTGGTAGCGTGAACCCAAGTCATCAAATGTCACCGTTCTTGACCCACCAATGCACTCTGTCACATTCTGGCCTGTCATCTCTAAATGCACTCCTCCTGGGTGACTTCCTTCTTGCTCATGCACATCAAAGAATGCTCTCACTTCAGCCTGCACCAATATGGTATCAATGATCAATCAAAACATATTTTGGCTAAAGTCAAATACAAGGAAAGAAAAATTATATCTTGTGACAGATGGACCCCATCTTAACCTGTTCTAGTGATGCATGTATTCATTTTCTTTACCACTACCATACCAAAGTGATCTCCCTGTCAATTAACATCCAACCGCAAGAAAACCCTAAAGAAACCTTTCATGTGGAAAAATGTGTATCAAGCTAACTCAAGTGATAAGGGGGATACAACCACCTACCTGCCAAACCTTCTCTATCTTAAATTATAATATGCATGCTTAAAGAACCTGCATTGAACTATTTTTCCCAAAAGAATCTTACAACTCATCCCTTTCTCACCTACTAACAACCCAGCTTTGATTGCCTCGATATCTTTCTCGCTAAATAAACTAAACTAACTTATTCATTTATGATTTCTTGAAGCTAAAGAGTAATAGCAATCAGGATGATTGAGCTAGATGGCCACTACATGAATGATTAAGATATTGATCCTACGAGGCCATGACATAATTAAAATAAATCTCTTAACACCAAAGCCAGCAAATAGCCATAGTTAGGCGGAAGCATTAACTGCAAGCACCCGTTGGTGAATTGGGCCCATCTATATCAAAACTGATGTTGCCTCAGCCAGGAACAGTAAGGAAATGAGGGTCAGTCAAAACAGCTCAGTTTCATACTTTCATTCAAACAGGATTTAACCTAGATGGCCCACTAAGTGAATGACTTAAGATATTCCCTTGGCATATGATAATTTGGAATAAATCCACGTGTTTTGAGCATACTAGAGTATATTCAATTTAAAACTATTCTCATTAATTAAGCTCGTCGGGATAGCAAAAATGAAATGACTTCAATTTTATGTGATCAAGAAATTACTATTAATTATATAACTTGGATTCTAATGATCAGTTATTCCTATGCGATTAAATGCGAGGAAAGAAAACTAGTCATGAGTACTTACCCTGATGGAATCAAAGGGACGAGTCTTGAGACCACAGGGAGCCTTTATGGTGTTACCATGCATGGGGTCACTGACCCATGTGACTATTTGGCCAGAACGGCGGACTGCCCTAATTAGATGAGGAAGCTTCACTCTCATGTTCTCAGCACCCATTCTAGTGATAATAGTTATCCTCCCTGGTTTATTCTGTGGATTCAAAATCTCAATGAGCTTCACTAACTCATTAGGATCCATCTTATCACTGACCTGCAGTACATGAGCAATCCATATTAGTCTCAATGACAATTATTTATTCAAATAGGAACATTTCTCTATAAGTCTTAAAATTAAACTATGCAAGTGCATATAAATAACAAGATTACTCAAGACAATGGCACAAAACAAGCTTGGCCAACGTCTGAACCAATTTCAGGTGGGTGTTTCATGCATGGTTTGCCAAAGTTACAGGGTTTTAGTCACACTTTCTCGTAACTGACATTATTCAATCACTTTAAAATAGACCAACTGAAAGTCAAATGTAATTACCTTAATGCCAAGCGGATTTGCTATACCCTTCAGAAACTCAACATGAGCACCATCCAGCTGCCTGGTACGTTCTCCGGCCCAAAGAAAATGGGCAGAGCAATCATAGTAAAGACCAGAGGTTGAATCCAGCCGAGTTAGAGATTGCTCATACGGCAACAGCAAGCACTCATGGGATGTCCAGAACTCGGTAGTTGTCATGATGGGATGCTCAACTGTGAGTCCAGCCGCAGCCATGAATCCAAGGGCCTCATCAACCCGGTGAGCCAGTTCCCGGTACCTATCATACCAAGATAGTAACAGACATATTATAACTTCATATAAAAAAATAATAATAAATAATAAATAAATAGAAGCAAGATCCATAATAATCAAAAATATAAAGTCCCGATTATATAACCCAATCCGAGATAGTTATAAATGTTTTAGAGAGCCAATCATAATACAATATTTCCTCGAATATTGAAAAAGTTATGATGTTTCGGATCATTTGCAACAACTTATTTCCAAATACAGACATGATGTAAATGGAAGGATTTAGGTTTCATGATTCATCCACACAAAAACAAATTCATAATCAACTTCAGAGAACACGTGGAAAACGGAATTACTGATTCCAAATAAGAAGATTCTCTTATAACCAATACCATATAAAAACAAGTAATGAAAAATATTTAGAAGGACACAAGTAAAGTTATTTAACCACGATTTAAAAGGACAAAATTAGCTGTGATGATTTGATGATGATTGATATGGCATATTCTGTATGAAACACGTGATAATGGATATCCAGTCTTTGCACCATATATAATCGACCTCTATAAAACATGAAACATGAAAAAGTAACAGTCAAATCACTAATCTTTGAGAAGGTCCAAGTTCAATGGAAACATAGACAGGAAAGCTAAAGCCACCGTAAAATAATCAAGGGCGAGAAATTAACAAAAGTTACCTATCTCCCTGCTCACTGTGCTCAGTGAAATCCAAATTCCACTGAGTAATCCTCTGCATAGCAGCATAACCACCAGTAGCAAAAGCCCTGAGAAGATTCAAAGTGGCAGCTGACTGACAATAAGCTCTGATCATCCTCTGAGGATCAGGAATCCTCGATTTCTCATTGAAAGCGTCTCCGTTAACATTATCCCCTCTGTAACTCGGCAGCTTCACTCCGTTCTTCTCCTCAAACGGGTCCGATCTCGGCTTCGCAAACTGCCCCGCCATTCTCCCCACCTAAACAAAACAAAACAAAGCAAAACCGAATTCACAAAAACGCAAAATTAAACTAAACAAAACGACATAAAAGAACAATAACCAAAAAAAAAATGTAATCAATTTGACCTTAACAACGGGCACTTGACCGCCGAACATTAACACAGCGCCCATTTGGAGAAGGATTCTGAAAGTGTCACGAATGTTATTAGCATTAAACTCTTTGAAACTCTCAGCGCAATCTCCGCCTTGTAGCAAGAAAGCTTTCCCCATGGCGGCTTCAGCCAGCCGCTCCTCCAAGCTCCTCGCTTCGCCGGCGAACACGATCGGCGGGAAGTCTTCGAGGGTTTTGAGCACGGAGTCGAGCTCCTCTTTGTTCGGATACTCCGGCAGCTGCAGAGCCTTCTTGGTTTTCCAGCTTTCGACCGACCATTTCGCGGGACCCGCATTGTTGGTCTGGAGGACTGGCTCGGCTGCTTTTGTTGTGGCTTTAACGGTGGTTGATGGCGGCTTGGCGGAGTCGGCAGCGTGGACGGCGGAGATGGGTAGGATGTTTGACCTGCGTTTGGTGATTAACGGCTGAGATTGCGTCTGAACGAAGGATGATTTTGCGGGCGTAATTGATGTGCTGCTGCCGACGAGAGCCATTATGTTTTAATTTTAGTTTTTTTTCGAAACGAAAAATTATTTTAATTATTTTTTCTGGATTAACGGAGGCTCGGAACTCTTATTAATGTGTGAGAGGAACCTACGTGGTGCGCGGTAGTTAAGGGTGTTTTTGGTAATTCCACAATATAAGGGTATTTTGGGTAAGTCGGTCTAATGTCGGTTTGATTTTTAGTGTCTGCTTACCAACTAATGACGGCTAGAGGCGGCCGCATAGAGACGGAGACGGAACCGGAGCCACGAATTCAGAAATACATGTTATAATGAGAAAATCAAAACATATATATTTTTTGAATAGCGATTACATATTTTAAAATTTTGTCTATTGACGTATAAATTGGAATTTATTTAAACTAAGTTAATTGAGAATTAATAGTTAAACTCTAAAATAAATGTAAAAGAAAATGCAGTTTATTTTGTTCTGATTGGACACAAACATTTTATTTGTCCGTTTCAAATTTTGATGGTATCGTAATTACGTCTCAAATATTTATATCTCTTGTTATTAATTTTTTTTTGAAATTGTTGGAAATCCCACCGTCAAACTATCTCTTCAGAAATTTAAATAGAGTATGTAGAATTTCCGACTGTCCTATACTCTTACAAGAAACTCACTCTCTGGATTCGAATTCGGGACCTGAAGGTCATACCATGAACTCTACACCATCAAGTCACGCCCATTGGGTCAAAATCCGATCGGGTTGAGTCAAGCGGGTTATTAAACCTGAACCCAAAATTTGAGTATGCAAATCCGAGAAAGTTGGGTCAGGTCGGTGGAATTTTTAAAAAAAATATATTAATCATTTTGAGACATAAATACTAACTATTTATATCACGAAACTTATTATACATATAAATTATAAGATAACAAAAATAATAAACAACTGAAATGATAGTAAATTTTTTTTAAAATAATATATTTTTTAGAAAACTAATAAAAATTTATTTTTTCGAGTCGTGTTGTGTCGTCAAACCCGTGAACCGAAATGAAAAAATTCAGTTTGAAACAATGCCCAAAGAATAATTTACAAAGGGAACATATGAGCAACATTTCTTATGCTTCTACAATTAGAAGCATAATATACACTCAGGTTTGTACAAGGCCTGATATAGCATATGAAGTAGGAATGAATGTTGGGTAGATATCAAAGTAATACAGGTTTGGACCATTGGAATGGTGCAAAGTAAGTGATGCGGTATGTTCAATGAACCAAAGACTACATGCGTACCTATAGGAGATCTGATCATTTGGAGGTGATTGGCTATTCAGATTATGATTTTGATGGGTGTTATGACACTAGAAAATCAACTTTAGGATATGTCTTTTGATTAGAAAATAGAGTGATAAAATTAACATACAATATTTAGTTTTGATTTTTTTGTGGAAACATCTTGAATTGTGAGATTTTGACTTGAAGAATTCGATTTATTATGACAGGAGATAAATTCATGACTTCTGTTATTTTATTTGATAGACATATTATATATATCATAATTAATCTAACAAACGGTAAATAACGTTATTAAATTCTCCATGAACCAAAAAAACAAGAGGCTAAACTAAAAAAAAAAGTGTTAAATGCGAGTTTATTCAGAAACATAATTAATTAATCCTAAATTCTTAAAAAAAAATATTGTCACTCATACTAACTTATTGAAACACAATTGATTTTATGTGTGTGTATATATATATATTGCATTTTATATACTTTAAATTATATAAAATTTGCATGGAGTTCATCTATCGGTCAGTAGTATCATTATTAGTGACATTTTCGAGGACCAAATGAGAGTAATATTGAGATTATATGAATAAAAATAAATATGATGGGATTGATTACGTTTACTTCAATCTTATAGGCATTTGTGGTAGCGGAGCAGCTTATATGGAACTGTCCCGTTCAATCAATAATATTATAAAAATATATTAATGAATATTTTGATTTATTAATAAAATAATTTTAATTTATCTTGATAATCAAATTTTGACTTTGGTTCACAAAATTGAGGCCAATGCTGTTCTCGCACAAGGTTTAAAACGCTTTTTTCCCCCGGAAATTGAATATTTCAACTGGTCGCTAAGGACTCAAAAAAAAAAAAAAAAAGACTCGTGGGAGTCACCTAATTATTTTGTTAGGTGAGTGTCTCAATGACTCGGTGAAGACCAATGGGACATTTAATAAGTGCAATTACGAAAAAGCCCTTGCGAAATAATAAAAAGCAACTCTCCTTATCAAGTCATCTCCCACCTACCCTCATACATCTGGATCAAGTGTACGCACTCCTAGCCCACCCAAATGCAACCTACTCCTTCTTTCGACACGTGTGCACTCAATACATTAGCATATTCTTTATAATGTCTCTTGCTTCTCATTTATGAATATACTAAACTAAATAAATAGCCCTTTTTTGTCAAATATCAAAGTTAAAATTAAATTAAATTAACCTTTTTTTAAATTTTAAAATCTTTTGTACCATGTTGATCTCCATACATATTTTTTTTTGAAATCGTTGAAAACCTCACTATCAATTCACTTATCATGAACTTAAGCGGAGCAGGTAAAATCTTCGGCTGTCTCAGGCTCTTACAAGAAACGCATCCCCTAGATTCGAACTCATTACCTCAATATGAGATCCTGAACCCTATACCACCAAACCATGCCCCTTAAAGACAACTCTATAGATATGGATAGAACAAATGAAGTATCAAAATAGACGAGAGAACATGAGGTTTACTTGCCAACATAATACATATTTTAAATGTTTTTAATGGTGAATTGTGGTAGAGAAAAACTTAGGTGAGCCAAAATAAATATATTTAGAAACTATCTTATCATTAGTTAGGTCCCGGATTTTTATAAGATTTCATCGTTAAATTATGAACGAGTGGCCCATACTAATTTTTTATATAACAACAAATGTGGGGAAAAAATTGACTGCATGTGGAGGGGGACGTGATTTGGTGGTATATGGCTCCAGATCTAATTTACAGATCTTGGATTCGAATTCGAAAGTACGTTTATTGTAAGAATATGAGACATTCGAAAGTTTTACCTACTCCGCTTAAACTCGGAAATGTGGATTTGACGGCGGGATTTCAACGATTTAAAACAAAATCTAAGCTTTGAAATTTGTTTTTATATACCATATGTATAAAATAGAATTGTATTATATATACATCGTCTCCAAGGATGTGGCTTGGCGGTATTTGGCGGGATTTTCAATGTTTAAAAAAAAATATATAGACATCTATAATTTTTTTTTTTTACAAAAATGATAAATATACATACATTTTTACATAAAGTTTATACATCACTCTCACTGTAGCTACGGTGAGTTACTGTAGCTCACTATATCTACAGTGAGTAGGGATGACAAAATCCGGATCCGGACCACCTCGGTCCGGATCCGGAAGAGTTTTTGTTACCCCGGGTCCGGTTCCGGACCAGGATTGTTTTTTGTTTTTTTGTTTTATTTTTTAAATTTTGTTTATATTATATTATATTATATTTATATTTGTATATTGTCAATTTTATTAATTTTATTTAAATTCTTTTAATTTTTTATTATATTCTATTTTATATATATATATATGCATATATTCTATATTTTTTTATTATAATCTAATTTGTTATTTTTTTATTTCTTTTCCAGACCCGGGTCCGGATTTTTTAATTCCGGACTCGGGTCGTCCAGGTCCGGGTCTTGTTGCCATCTCTAACAGTGAGAGGGGTATAAACTTTAAGTAAAAGTTGATGTATGTATATCAAATTTTTTTTTTATTGTACTTTACAATCTTCAAAAGCTAGAAGTCTAGAATGTTTTAAGCTATTTGTGACTTTCATCTAGTTTTGTATTACAAGGAACAAGTTCATAAACAATAACTCTGTTAATATTAGTTTAGATATTAATTATGTGTCACCAGTCATCAATCGTCATGTGTAAGATTTTAATTAATTTTAATTTTAATTTTTTTTTGAAATCGTTGGAAACCTCATCGCCAAACCACCAATTCCGGACTTAAACGGAGTAGGTAAAACTTCCGACTGTCTCAGACTCTTATAAGAAACGCACTCTCCGGATTCGAACCCAGAATCTCAAGGTGAGATCATGAACCCTACACCACCAAACAACGTCCCTTTAAGGACATTTTAATTTTAATATCCCTTATTAATATGCTAATATTAGAACCTTATTAATGAATGTCACGTTAATTTAGATTCAAATTATGAAACATAACTAAGTACTATTAATCACAAATGTAACGAAAAATCTTCAAAAATAATAATAATAACTCTGCGAATGAAAAAAAATACCCTCACTCAAATATTCAACTACAAAATTTTCAATAATGACACATGCACATAGTTATGTATGTTTTTATGCACAAAATCATATAAAACTAAAAAAAAATACTTCACAAAAAATAGTATTTTTTGTGATATTACAACACCCAACAATTGTAATATTGTATTTTTCATAATTATAATAAGGGAAATGCTAATGAGTGTCCTTGTTAATGATCCATTTTAAAAAAGTTTTTATAGAAAAAATGAAAAAGTAATTAATGTTTTGACAATTTTTTACTTTTCCCATAAAAATGATATGAAAACTTATCAAAAATGAATCCTTAATGAGTGCCATTAGGGCACTGGTTAGCATGACACTTATAATAATTCTCTTGAAAAAAAAAAAAAAGAAGCACTGCAGCCATTTGACATGGGATATTATCCCTGTTTTCAAAATCTGATTGGACCGGTCGATATAACCGGTCAAATCAAGAACCAGATGTGAGTTTAGTCCTTTTAATGGATAAAAATCAGGTTGTAAAAAAAAAACAGGTTAAAATCGGATTGATCTAGTCTAATTTCTTAAATAAAAATTAAAAATTAATATTTTTATAATTTTTAATTAAATAAAATAATTAATAATGTGGGTCGGTTATGTCGTTTTTTTGGAACGATTTAATCGGTTAAATCATTGACCCATTAAATTTTTTAAAACACTAATTTAATATCCGATACATTATGAAAATATTGAATATTATTGTATTTATTGATAGAGACTGACCACCTAAATGGGGTCAAGGTTTTGGAGCTTGACTAATTTGTGTATATATAATTGATCCAACTGAGGAAATATCGAAAGAAGCTGCTGTACGATTTTTTAATGAATATGTTTAATTTATTTGTACCAACTACTACAATGTGATGCCAGCATAGCATAACGATGAATACACTTTCTTTTTTTAAATTGTTCGAAATTCCACCGTCAAATCATATTTTCTGGATTTAAGTAGAGTAAGTAAAATTTCCGGTTTTCACAAGAAACGTACTTACTGGATTCGAATCCAAGAACTCAATGTGAAATCTTGAGCCCTACACCACTAAACTACGTATCTTTGGGACAAAACGATGAATACACGTCAAAGTGTATAATATATTACATAAGATCAATCGGTAATAAAAATAAATACATTTTTATTTTACAGTCAAATATTTTTTAATAATTTTATGTGCATTGTTATTTCATCCTCACTTTTGTGATGAGTTAAGAGAAATTCGTTGCTTTATATTTAAGAATTTATTAAAAAAGATTAACATTATTGTGATCAATAAATCTAGAGAGATATTTTGTTATGATATTCTAATAATATTCATATTTTAAATAATTATTCATTTTAATCTCTCTCCAAAATATAAATGTTTCTATATATAAAAATGTCATATTGTGAATATGAACATTGAAGAAGCAGATAATATGGCGGAGCCACTGTGTGTTTTTTTTTTTTTTTTTTTTTTTTTATAAACTATATATATATATATATATATATATATTAGAAAATCTAAATAATTAAATAATACCCATAAATATATTATTTATTAATTTTTTTGAGTTGTATTTTTTCTAATATAATATGTAAGCCCATGCCCAAATTAGTTAAAAAATTTCCAATACATTTGTGCATCAATCTTATTTATTAAACATTTTAAAAATAATTATATTTAATTTGTATGTGTATAGATAATTGACTATTTTTCATTTTAAATTCACTCATTTATGTGTTTTTCCATTTGCAAAAGAATAGAGATTTCATTACATTTAAATAAAAATAAAAATAACTATATTTATACTTAGGTTTGCTTATTGATCTTCTAATTTTTGATATATAATTGTAGTGATTCTTTTACTAAACCACATCGTGTATAGTTGTTATGTGTAAAACATTAACATATTAATATAAATATAATTATTTTGTATATATTTAGTTGTTCAGAGCACAAATATTGCGTATTAACACTAGGTTTTTAATAATTTAATTAAAAAAGTGGTTAAATTCACAATAAATTAGCGGAAATTTAAGTATATAATATACTACATAAACTTAAAATACATATTTTTAAAAATAATTTTTTTCTTAAATTTTTAGGGTAAATTGGTATTTTTATAAATTATGGATAAAAATATATTTCTGAAAATTTTGGGTTAATTTATAAGTTTAAAAATTAGGGGCTATTTCATAATTTTCAAAATTATATGGATCATCTTGTAATTTCAAAAAATGTATGAATTTGTTAAATATTATTTTGGTAAGGAAAAAATTTCGCTCCCGCTGAATGAAATTTTTGGATACGCCACTGGCAGATATCAATATCATTAGTGGCGTGGCTGTACAATATTTGTGTTAAAAATAATTGCATTGTTGCACGAACAATTAACATCTGCGACAAATAATATACATACATTATTTTTTTCGAAAGTTTTCTCAACTCTTTTACTGTAGTTACAGTGAGTTATAATAATTTACTGTAACTACAGTGAGAGAATAGTTAAAATTTTATGAAAAATTTATGTATGTATATCATTTTTGTAGCATCTACTTTCATAAAATAAAGATTTTTTTTTTATGGGTCCACTTTACAGGGGTAGCACCAAACAATAACGACCCTAATTGAAGAAGTGGGACTCTTAAAGTAAATAGAGCAGCAGTCTAAGCGGCCCTGATTTGGGAATTTTAGAAGATTTATTAAAATATATATTCTTTTATTTGTAAATAATTAGATTTTTATTTATTTATTTATTTAGTTATTATAATAAATATCAATGTTTATTAGATTTGAGATCAAAATTTAGGTGCTAAGTCCACCTCAAGCGGCAACACTGAGGCCACGCAAATGCTTCAATTTCCAGGACATATGTCCAACTACCTCGTTCAATTAAGCAGGGCTTCACTTCACTTTTTTAAGTTATTTTATGAATCAATGAATAAAACAACTTTATTTTATTATAGAAAATAGGCAACCGGAATATATATATGAAAATAGGAAACAAATCCTTTAATGTTAAGGGCATAAATGCCATTGGGCAGCTTCACTTTGAATTAGTTATTCTAAAACTCATTTTTTTTTTTTAAAAAAAAAAAAAAAGAAGGAGAAGAAGAAAGAAAGAAAGAAAGAAATTCATAACCAAAAGAATTACAAAAGAAATTCCTTCATAACCAAAATAAATACAAAATATAATTAAATTAGAGTGGATAATCTTAACTTATGTCACGTGCAACACTTGTTTTGAGGGAAATTTGTTTGAGCCATCCAATTGAGTCGTCAAAATTTCAAACATCTGAATACAAATATGTATATTTGAACGAAGTAGAAGATCCAAAGACACTGGACAGTCACATGCAATCATGTGACCTAACTAGGTAGTTGTTACTTGTTAAAATTAGAAATTTTTTTCATTGGAAACGTTGGAAATCCCACTGCCAAATCATCCGATCCGGATTTAAACGGAGTAGGTAAAATCCTTAACTGTCCCAGATTCTTATAAGAAATATATCCCTAAACTCGCACTCAAGATTTGACAATCAAATCTTAAGTGGTAGGGACAAAATTAGAAATCTTATAACAATACGACTTCAACAAGCAAACAAACATTTTTTAGAGATACCTTTCAAACACTTTTGAAATTTAAAAGAAGTTTAATTTAAATATACAAAATGTTGCCAGCATTTTCAAGCATGTTTGATAAATATTTTATTTACTATTACCCTACATTCCCAGATGGATAGTATGTTTAAAGTTAATTGAAGCATTGTAGGCTTAAAATTCTCTATTTCTTTAGTCACCAGACCTATCTCTTCAGTTTCTCAGTTCTCACATAACCAACCAATACCATTAAGCTTTCATAAATTTAAGAATTTGGCAGAAAAAGAAAAAGGCCATGCAGTAAAATTTTGGCATTGCATCAAAAAGAAAGCAGATGGGAATGCTAGCAAATCTAGTTTCCAGTAGTGGGTTTAGCAGCAGCTAGCAAATAGTCCCCACCTTTAACAGCAAGGGCCAAAGGGGTAAGAATTTGTCTTTCTTTAAAGTGAGAAGCAAGGGGTACTTTAGTGAAGTGTAATATTCTCATGCAATAATGTGCATAGACATGATTTATTTTCATTGAAAAGGAAACCAAATTGAACTGTGTATGCCCATAGTTTGTAAAGTGGCTGGCAACCTGGCATTGCATCCTTCAGAAATATCAATGTGGGTGGGGCCATTTCTCTTGTTGAAAAATAGATTGATTGGAAAATGTTTTGAAGTAAATCTTATAAATCAAAACAAGAGAATTAAATAAGATAGCTAAACTATACAAGGCATATTTCATTTAATATTGAAACAACACAAGTTCAACCCTATTGATGCATACATATACTACATACTAGAGTATATAGAACAAGTTTTGAAGAGAAAACATGCTAGGAATAGAAACAGAGTTGACAAGTAAGAAATAACAGAACCTAAGGTGATGGAGGCCAACCGTATATTCCTGAATCCTCATTGATTCCATCGTAGAACCTTAGCTCGAGCTCTCCCAGCCTTCCGTTGTAGATTTCATCATCATCATCATAGTCACCCATTTCACCAGCTAGGAATTCCCAGGCAAAATACTCGGATCCATCTGAATAATCTGAACAATCTGAATAATCATCCCAGTCATTTATCATCACAAGGTGTCCACAAACCGTCAAGTTTGGGAAATTCGCCTTGATGAACTTGTTTTCGAGTCTCACATCCCAGCACCCTCTCAAATCCAAGAACTCTAGCTGGGAGCAGCTTGAAAGGATCTTAAGAACAATTTCAGTGCTGATAACGTTGTAAGCCATCTCAAGTCGCTTGAGCTTAGGCATTGTTGTGGCAATGGCATTAGCCTCGTCATTTTGTGAGAGCTTGTCACCTGTATCTAACGGGTGCATGTTTCGGCATAGACCCACCAGCAATTTACAGTGTTTTCCTATGGCCTCCAAAGCAGGAGCACCAATTTTACTGCAATAGCTCAGATCCAAAAAAGTAACCACAGAGAGCCTTCCAGCAATCTGTTCCACTATGGAGTCACCCATTTCACTTCTTGGCAGTCGCAAATTCTGAAGGGAACCAGCACTTGCAGAACCAGGTAAAAAGACCCATATCAGCCCCCCAAAAAAAAAAAGGTCAAGCAAACAATGAGCCAGTAAATAAGAGTTCAATTTGGAGTAACTTGGAAATGTTCGCAATACAGTTATTTCAAAGTTCAAAATAGACTTGAGATTAACAGATCTAACTGAGATTCGTGGCTGTTTAGATGAGTAAATTTTGCTAGCACACAGTCGAACATATAGGTTTATCTCATGGCAATCTTAACCAATAAATTGTTTAAGCATATCAAAACAGCATCAATACATGATTCATGGATCCACATAAATACCAAAATCTAAGTTGCAATGACAACAAAACTAAAATGTGAGAACCGAAAAAGGGTGCGAGGAGAATGTGCAATTGTGTTTACTTTTCTGCAATTAAGGAAAACATCATATCATTGTGCAGGCCGGAAACACAGAGCTTGCGGAGAGATCCAGAGCTTCTCGTGATCAACATTTCAAGCATCCGATCGAGGTGGTCGGGTTGGCACCTCTTACTCCATTCCTCAATGTCAATCTCTTGCCAGCAATATGGTCCAGTTACTGCTCTACCCCATGACTTGCAAACTCTTGGTATCACAGTTAGTACCTCACGGAGTGATAAATTTCTAAATATTAGCCCAAGGGCATCCGGTATTAGTTCATCCCAATGCCTAAAATCACTTTCCCCTTCCATTTAATCTGCCTTAAGGTACTGAAGACACAAGAAGTAACAAATATATTCACAGTTAGCCTTTATTAAAAATGATATAGACATAATCCTTGTGCTCATAGAAAACTGATAATTTTAAACAAAATGACCACACCTAGTGAAAGAGGAGCCTCAGACTAACAGAGCAACAACAAAAAGGAGAAAATGAAACATTTTTATCTCCATTTATAACAAAGCTAAGACCAGATTCAGGGGAACTTGATAGAAAAATCATTGTTTTGGTAATTTCGGCAAGAAAAAAACTGACAAAGAACTAAAAATTATGCACAAAATACCCAAATAAGCAGCTTTATAGATCCACAAAACCCACTTGATAAAATTGCCTAGCAAGACCATCACAAGCATGAGAAACAAACAATATGTAATTACAAGAAAAAATTCTGAGAGAAAGTGAGCAAAAGGCACTAATATCAACTAATCAAGATTCTAACTCACAAGCAAAGAGACACAATAAAGAAAATCACTGCATGCAAATTACAGGCAGAAATGTTAACCTCAGTTGTGAACTTTCATTCCCAGAAGAGCAAAGCAACTCATAGCCTTCATCATAGTCAAAAAGTACTTTCTTTTAGCTTGGTTTCCCAGTAACCAAACAAAAGGCAGAAAGAAAAATGATAGAACAAAATATTTACATTCATCCAAATTGAGTGAAAATTTTCTTAAAAAGGCAGAGGCTTTTCTTGATTTAGATCGAGAGAGGGGAGGAAAAAAAACTCACCAATTTGTCCGCCGGAATCGAAGGGGCAAAAAAGTAAAATAGAGAGAGCAAAGAAAGACTCAGAGTGAAAGAGAGAAGAAAAAAGAAAGATACAAGACCAGTACTATCTGAACACCTAACCAAAGCTATGAATGCAACTAACAAGAAGAACAAAGAAACGAGAGTAAAAACAAAGCACTCTTCTTCTTCTAGTACTATTTATTGGGGGGTTAAAAGTTAAAACTGAATGAAGGAATTACAAAATATTAATAAATGAAAGTGAATTTCAAGAACTGTGCTTATTACTTGTGACGTTTGGAGAATAAGGAACAGAAGATAAGGTTACGAAGTACTGTTAAATATATATATATTTTTAATTATGAAATCAGGAGTGTTAATGAAACTTTTTTAACATTTGTTAGGGGTGACTCAGGGTGGTTGGGCTTGGTCCGGATAGACCCGCCCGTCCGAACCCTATAATGAAAGCCCGGTTCGGGCTCGGGCAGGAGCCGGGCTTTCCATTTTTGGCTCGGCCCGGGCCAAAATTAAAAAAATATATATATATATATATATATTTTAATATATTTATAGCATTTTTATTTGTTTGTAGCATTTAAATTGTTAATTTATCGATGAAACTTGTGATTTATTTGTGAATTGTCTTTGCATATAGTGTGGATACATTTTGTATTTGTATTTTTTTATTTTTTTAAAAAATTCAGGCCAGGAAAAAGCTCGGGCACGGGCTTCTTTTTTTTTTACCAAGCTCGGGCCGGGCTCATCAAAGCCCGGGCCTTGCCCGGCCCGTTGCCACCCTTATTGGTGACCGCACGGGGTTGTTTTAGTGATAAATATATTGGATATGAGTGATTTGTTTCCTTTCAGGTGTAAGGTTCGAATCTCACTAAATGTATTTCTTTGAGGTTATGTCCTCTAATGTAGAAAGCCAACAACTTACCTCGATATTTATTGGAAAATTTATGAGAATACGGGACACAGGATCCAAGGATTAGTTGGAGTACGCATAAGCTGATCCGATTATTAAAAAAAAAAAAAAACGTTTGTTATGGGTTTATGGTTTTGTGATAGATATGTTTGAAAATTTGAGATTGGGGATTGGGGTTTGTCGTGTTTAATTTAAAAATGTATTAAATTATGATTTATAAATTAATTTGGGGAAATATTAACGAGTGCCCTTATGACACACGTTAAAAATTAATTTAAGGAAAATTTTGATGGGAAAAAGTAAAAAAATCATTAATATTTTGATAATTTTTTTTATTTCCCATAAAAATGATGTCAAAACTTTCATTAAATTGATTATTAATGAGTTAGTAAAATAATTTTGATTTGATTTATTAAAAAAAAAAAAAGATCTAAAAATATTTTTTATAAAAATTAAATTTTATTAAGTGGAATAATATTTTATTGAGCTGGGTTTTGTATGAAAGTCTGGACAGCTTATTTATTGTTGGCTTATTTGGTGCCGTTTGAATTGAACCGTGTGGTATTCTGGTTCCGATTCTAAGCAAATGCATATGCTACTCTATTCGTCAATTCATCCATGGAGTTTCTGACATCTGAGTTACTTGAAAGAAACATTGTATTTTTATTTATAGCAATGATATAGAAACTTAACGGAATTTAAATAAGAATAGAATGATATGGTTTTATTTTTTAAATTTATTTATCATTCAAAATGATTTTTTTTTTTAATTTTATTTTCATTTAATCCTAATTTAATCTGCTAATTATTTTTTTTCCTAGACTTGACTGGCTCACGAGAGATATACGCAGTGGTCAAAGTTCGAATGTATGGTTCCAAGGAAATCAAATCCGGGACTGTTGTGTCTTTGGGATACGTATTTATTAAACAGCTACCATGAGATATTCGGGAAAATTTTCGGTAAGAATTTAAGTAAGTATATCATTTTTGTTTATTAAATTCCAAACAAAGCTCATTAGCTAATTTTCTTATTTGGTGATCAAAAAGCACTTGCTGGTTGGGATAAAGGAGAGTATAATTTCTGTTTAAAGATTTACCAGTTTTTTTTTTTTTTATTACAATACAAGTCTACAGATATATAATCTGTCCAGAATAATACGTCTACTAGAGACGAAACATCAACTCCCACTCAAATATGAGGAGAATTCTACTCCAACAAGAGAAGAATATTCAACTCTCAAATTGAGAGAAATTTTTTTTTTGACTCCCTGCCATTGCAGGGAGTCGAACTTGCGCTCTCTCATTTGGGAGAGCACAAGTCCACCACTGGGCCAAGGGCCCAGTGGCAAAGATATACCAGTTGAAAATCGTTTTATGAATGTAAAAGTATTTAAATTTTCCCATAATAAAGCCAAGTTATAAAGCTTAGAATTTTAACTTGGTTAAATAGCTCATAACTACATTAATTATTTTATTGGATAATTTTTCTAAGTAGTGTAATAAAATAAAATAAATAATCTTATAAAATTAAATAAAAATATCATAAATACTTTAATATTTTAAAAATCTTTCCAAAAACTCAAATTTTGAACTATCGCTAATAAATGGAGAATAACTTTTTTTTTTAATTCACAAAAACTTTCCTTAAAATACAATCAAATATCATCAAAATTTTAAAAAATAACTTTTAAAATTAAAAAAACTTTTGGTCATCCCCAATTGGTGTGACTTGTTGTGTAGGGCTCAGGCTGAGTTCGAATACAGAGAGTGCGTTTCTTATAAGAGCCTGAAAGAGTCAGAGATTTTACATGTTCCGATTAAGCCCGGAAGAGATAGTTCGACGATGAGATTTCAAACGATTCAAAAAAAAAAATTAAAAAATTATTTTACTTATATTAAAATACATACCAAAAAGGCACTTAATGTTGAAGATAAACACCAACTAACTCAGAAAACAATCAAATTTCACAATTATGAAGTCGTATATACAGTAACACCCATCAATTTCTCATTCACTGCACCTGTCAAGCTTGACAGAAACAATTATATTATTTGGAAGACTCAAGTCATGCCTGCTATACGGCAACAATGGTATTGAAAACGCAACAGTAAAACCCGTTAATGCAGTAATGGCTTCTTTGTAATGAGACACTGCACTACTTCTCATGAACTTTGGACTTTGTTGAAGAGGATTTATGCTTTTACATTCAATAACAAGCTTGATTCATAAGAATCTTTATATGAGGAAGATTAGCAAGATTCATAGCATTTCTAGAAACTCATATGGGTGGGGGCTGTTTCAGATATTTGGAAGTCAATAACCTATTAAACCATGTGGATTCTCGTCGTCTTTGAAAAATTGGTTCATGTGAATCATGTCCTTAACCACCAGTAGGTCCTACACCTACCCATTTATGTCCTGCTACACTACAAGATTGTACAGTGGTTGCCCTAATATCTCACAAATTTATGAAAATATGAGTTCATTTCATAAATCATCCAATAGAAAACTGCCAGAAATGCAATATACATACACCCCCCATCAAGAAGGAATACCGCTTGCTTGTCTCTTCTAATAACACCACCATTTGTTACACCCAACCAGCAAGAAAAAAGCCAAAATGAAGAACAACTCAGTAAATTCATAGTTTCATACTCCAAACAGTACCATATATTGAATTTTATAAAATCCCTCTGCTGTAATTGTGCATGAAGCCTCTTGAAAAGTTATTCTTTTGCTTCCACTGCATAAATCCCAGTAAGGCTGAAATATCAAACTACTCCCTGAATTTTAAAAAAAGGATAAATGAGTTAACTGTTAGCAAAGCATCAGGAACAAACAAGGATCACATAACTTTTTTATGATAAATTAAACGTGTCAACTAATCATAAACCAACTCTTGCTTGTATTTGTATGTTGCTAAAGGCTACAAACACGTAGACATCTAATCACTTTAACCAAACTTATAAATAGTTAAAGCCAGCGGCACTGCATATAGAGACCGTTGTGCAATGATTGCACACAATACCAAAGCTTTAGGAAATTTATATGACAGCCCAGAATTATGATTTCAGGAATACCATTGTCAACGACAGCTCTGTGTTGAATGAGGACATCATTTGTAATGTAAATACTAACATTCAGAAACATGCATTAATAAACATTGTAATAACTTCCACAAGATGATGATCCAAATGCAAACATATATCAGAATGAGCACAGAAAGAGAAAAGCTACATGACTGTAACTTAGTCCAATCCAATGCAACAAATCAAACCTACCTACCTCTGTCTGTGTTTTGATTCATTCCTATATTCTGAGAACTAAGAACTTAGATTAGATCATATCATTCATCTCAATCTCAGGATAAGAATAATGAATCAATAGCTCAATACTTTTCCAGGGCCGTGTTAATGTTTATCTTTTTGACAAGGTTTAAGGCAAGCCAACATACGACTAGAGACAGGAGATATTGTTAAGATCTATGGCAATACAGAAATATGGTGGCCGTCCACCTGATTGTGAAGAAAAATTCACAGTGTAGCCACATTTGTCTTCTTCTACAGTGGGCTCAGACTGACCCATACAAAGGACGGAGTGATAGACTAAGCTCTGCACAGTCTTTGCAGTAATTGAGTGCCCAACATCCCGTGCATTTTGATGTGGAATACAAAATGTACAGTTTTTTTTTTTTGGCAGCATCCCCTTAAAGCACAGAACTTGTTTTGATTTATGTTGTTTTGGAGATACAACACCACCTAACCTTCAAGAGACATTTTTAAGGAGATGCAACACCTACCTACTTAACAAAGTGAAATCGACTAGCTGATAAGACAAAGTTTAAGCCTGGTTGAGAAAGGAAAGGGTAGCAAGCTCCTCAATGCATAGGTGATCAGAAAAGGTATTTCTTTTCTTATATTTCACTAAATCTTTACCCTGAATGATGATTACCATATCTTTTTGAAAAACATGTTCCACACTAAAAAAATGTCACTGAGTGTTCAAATTTGAAAACAATAGGCAAGCATGAAGCACATAAATCTGCAACTAGTGTTTCGAGCCTAGCAATAATATATTGCATCGTCTTCATATTATGTAATACACCTAGACCCATTAGCTTCACATAAATAAATATAAAAGAATACATATCAAATGAATTTAATTAAACAGTAATAAAATGGAGGTATCAAATTTTAACTCAAAATCATACAAAAGCCTACATGTAATCATGATTTTCAATTAGCAACTACCAAGTGTGTGTGTGTTCTGGTATCACAACCATATTCAATTTTGTGTAAACAAATCCATCAATAATCTAATAATATGTTAATAAAAAATCAATTATTTCACTTCAAGTATAAACAACATAACAAGTAATATCATCCACAAAAGGCAAAAAAAAATCATACCATCTAATGAGCCACCCGAAAAGAAAATGCTGCATAATGGGGACCTTCTCAAGCACCTCAGCCCTGTACATTTTCAGCAACCCACTATTGACCTTATTCCAATTAGGCACACCGCTAATATCATCCAACAATGGCGAGTGTTCTGCAAACAACCCCTTCTTAACCTTCTTCACAAACGCAATGCACGAAAGGTACATATACTCATTTGAAAAATTATCCAAAATATCCTCATTATGAATTGACTTGGGCTTCATATACCTGTGATCAATCAACTGCGAGGAACCAAATATAAAAGGCATGAAATGATAATCATCTAACCCCCAAACACCGTGGGACCCCGCCGGTTCCAAACAATACACTAATTGCAACTTCCTCATTAAATCTAAATACTTAACAAAAACCCTAGACACAACAGCATGATAATCCTCTTCTTTAATTACACCCATTCTAGCTAAGCAATATAACCAAGCAGCGAAATTAGTTTCATGACCAGTGCCGTAATCAATACGACTTGAATTACCGAAACTGTCGCTAAAATACGGAACGATCTCGACAACGGAAGCTTGAAGTTCCTTTGGCAGTAAACGGAGCATTAACGAATCGCCGTTTTCCGTCAAACGGCCGTGCCAGGTTCGGTACGAAAGGTTACCGTAACGAGCAGATTGTTGAACGGGAGGGATTTCGTCGATCCATCGAACTAAGTCGTTGAGGATTGATACGATGGTGTTGATCGTTTGAGACTCGTGACAAGGATCGGAGATTTTGTGCCCGCGGACGGATTCGGAGAGGGCGACGACGAATCCGAGGAAGTTCTTGCCGGAATCGGAGTCGATGAAGCGGCGGATGTCGTCGGGGGATTGGATTTTTTTGGAAGGGGTTTGGAAGTTGAAAGGGGGAGTGATTGTGGGGACTTTTTGGGATTGGGGAACCGGGGCGAGGATTATGGCTTGTGAGTGGTTGTTCGGGGGGAGGTTGATGGCCGGGGCGCGGATCGGGCGGTACGTGGGAGGCGGAGAGATATCGGAGTGTGATGTTTCAGGCGGTGGCGCGTATGCGGTGGGGCCGCCGCATTTGGCGCAACATGTGGGCGGTGGCGAGGTTTTGGGGGATTGATGATCTTGATTTTGGGATTCGGGTTCCATGTTTGAGAGTGTTTGATCGAAATGGAAATGGAAATGGAAGTGAGAAATGAGAAAGAGAATATCAGATGGGCTGAGATTGCTCGAGATAAATGGGCTGAGATTTGGGCTTCTGGGAGTTATGGGCTGTGATTCGTGTCACAGGTCAGATCTCTCATTCGGTGTTTTTATTTTGAGCGATCTGAACCGTAAATCGTAATCGTGTAAATAGATATTGTTAGTGATTAAGGATTTTTTTTTTGGTTAGATACTTCTGTCTGGAGAAATAGAAAATTGTTCGTCCATCTCATTAAAAGCCCATCTCAAAAGAAATTATTTAAAAAAGCAAACCAAATCAATTTGCTCTTCAGTATATTAATCCGCAAAAGCAAAACAAATAAAAAAATCAAAGAATTATCGCATTATCTAAATAGTCCGTATACATTCTGCAAATAATAATTAATCCTAATCCCTTTTTAGACCAAAGTTGAACAAGTTGATGTATCAGGATCGTACAAAGCAGGAAGCAAATACTTTCTGCCATTAGTAGCCCCATGAGCATTGTAGCTAGCACCAGTTGTTGAGTCGATCAACAAGTTTCCAGCGTACCCAGGATAAGCTCCTTTGCCATAAACGCCAGGACAAGCTGAAGCAGCCTCTAATGGGGCCTCTTTTGGACCCTGAAAGTAGCCATTTCCAAATGGGTTGGTGGCGGTCCCAGCCAAAAGGCTAGCCAAATTGATCACCATTCCGTCAAGACCCACATCGTTGTTTGGTGCCACCAATGGTGGGCTCTGTGGTCCGTAAATGGGCTGGTGAAATGGCCAGGCACATTGGCCAGGGCACTGAGTCTCCGAGTTACCAACCCAGATGTAAGCAAACTTGTTGCTCTTAATGGAACCCAAAGCTGAACCGTGGGTCCCACACCGGCTCATGCAAAACCCTTCAACGGCTACATCAGATGCTGTCAATACAACATTAATGGCATCTTTTTGGTCACCCTTTGAGGCAAGCTTTACAAGATCGATGTTCTTGAGTGACTTGCCAAGTGAGTATGTCTCGTCAGGGATTTGCTTTCCCAAAGAGAGGGAAAGGGTCGATTTTTTATTAGAAGAGGTGAGGTGGTAGTATTTCTCGGTGGTTTTCCACCACGTGGCGACTGATGGTTGGTCGGTTTTTGATGAAGAAGAGGAGGACAGAGAGGTGATGAAATCTGAAATAATGGCTTTCTGGGAAGGCTTGAATTTGCCATACCAGATGAGGTTGATTGAAATTTTGCCTGAAAGAAGAGCCCCGTTGTGGTATTTCAAGAGCTGCTCTTGTGCTGCTGCTACCTCATTAAGGGTTCTTGCAGCTAAAGAGATTTGAAATAGAGAGATCACAAAGAGTAGCTTTAGCAGATTTTGAGGAACAAAAGAAGCCATTTTGAAGACGACAAGAGAAAGCTGAGATTGCTTTTGTCCTAATTGGTTTTGTGTATTTTGCTGAGAAGCTAGTGGAAGCCTGGAAGGTATATATAGGTGCAAGAAGTGCTTAATTGTTGAAAGCGTGTAAAGAAAGCGAGGTTCAAGTGAATGCAAAGGGAACCTGCCTAGAAAGAGTAACAAGTTTCAACTTGTACACTAAAGCGCGTTCTATTTTCCTGAAGGTCTATACATATCCCACGCGCGTTTGTTTCCACAGCATGAAATCTAAAAGTCACTCTTCGCGCGATGATGATAAAACAAAATTGCATTACAGCTTAGTCACAGTTAGCCACTTTTCGGAATACCGAAATAACCCTCGTTTGTGGAGTTATTTGACGACAGTAATCGGGGTGTATTTGACAAGTAATGATATATATATATTCTTTGAATATAAAATGAATACAGAATTATAAATCAATCATGGGAGATTATTTATATAAAAAAATTATTTACTTAGTTAAAATTATGAAATTTATAAAACTGACCAAAAAAATACTCATCGTTAAAATGAAACACAATGTTTGTCTTTTGTATTTTCTGCCACAGTCTCCGAAGTGTACTTCGATGAATCTGGATTCTCCGAAATACACACAGAAATTAGTGTAAAATTCAGATATTTTTTATTTTTTTATTCAATACTTTGGATCTTCGAAGTTTTAATTCGGATCTCCAAAATATTCTTCGGATCTCCGAAATTTGAAAAAATATCTATAAAATCATGTATTATCCATTTGTTCTCGCTACAAAAACATAAATATTTTTTTATTTGATACGATGTTGATTTTGATGCTAAACGAAATAGTTAACGATTTTTATTGATACATAAGATTTTTACATATAATTTCAAAAACATAAATAAAAAATATCAATTACTAATACATCAAATTTGTTTACATAATTGTATATGTTTATACATTTATTGTTATATGTGCAGTTGTAGATAAGTAAAATGGAGTACAAAGTCAGTATGAAAAATTTAATTTCGTCATATTTGCGGCGACGTTTTGGTATTCAAAATGACTGGGAGTGGTTTTTCAATTTACACTCAAATATCGTTCGACAATGTAATATGGCCGAGCAATATTTGAGTTGGGATAAGATTATTGCTAACAATGTTCAACGATCTAAATGTCATTATTCGTCGAGTTATTATGTGGTCAGCCATTCAGTTCCAATTTATGTGTCGGATGAAGCTCTATGAGATAATTATACAACTAGTAGAGATAAATAAAATGTCCATGGGTCATTGGAAACTGGTGGGTTTGCTGGAGGTGATAAGGATGGTCCTTCAACAACAGTTCAAGAAATTCCAATGAATATTCAACTATATACATATCGATGTCTCCATTCTATCATTTATAGGACATATATACCTTCAGACACCAATATATCAACAATGGGTGGGGTGAAATGAGGGTGGTAAATGCTACTCGTCTAAACTTGAGATGCGTAGAGACTTGGCTCTGATTGTTGTAAGTGGATACTTTAAACCCATAGTAAGTAAGTACTTATCAATCTTGTGACTGGAAAATACGCGCACAAAGTGCTTATGGAGTCCAAAACTCGAGCTGGATTGTAATTGAGTATGTGAGACACACATCTACACTTACGATTAAACGCTCTAGTCTTTGGAGTAAGATATACACAACGACCACCATTTGTTATGCGTATGCGGAAACTATTCATCCTCTTGGTGACCAATCTGATTAGGTATTGCCAACAGAGTTATTAGGTATAATATTATTTTGTTGTTCATTGGAGAAACATTCAAAAATAATTTTAACTAATGATTTTCAATGCAGATTTGAATGTATTGCTACCAAATGAGCGTGTTTTGACGGGACGATCGAAAGCAAATAGAAAATCCTCACAGGACGAACAAACAGTGCAAGTCATATGTGGTCGATGTGGCGAACGTGGACATAATAGACGTTTATGCATGACTCCTCAACCAAAATCCAAGTCAACGATAATTTCAACTTATGTAAACAGATTTTACATATTAGTAATTGATATTTTTGATTTATGTTTTCGAACTTATATGTAAAAATCACATTTATTAATAAAAATCGTTAACTATTTCGTTCAGCATCAAAATCAATATCGTGTCAAATAAGATGCATTTATGTTTTGTAGTGAGAATAATTATTGATGATTTAAAATGTGTAATGGGTTAGTGGTTCAACCGATTGAACAGTTCTAAAAAAATCAGTGGAATCGGCCTACGTCATAAATAATTTTATTTAACTAAAAATTATAAAAAAAAAATATATGAAATTTTAGTTTTTAATATTAAAAAAATTAGAAAATAGAAATAAATCAACTTGTTACAACGATTTTTATCGATTTTGAACGATTTCTTTTGAAAATTGATATTTATTATTTAACCAGATTCATAACTTATTCCTCGACCGGCTGATCTGGTCTGGTTTTCAACACTACGCATGGAAGCGTGGGCTGATTGATCCAGCTGGCGCCTGGCAGACATCAAATGGGCACCAGACGACCAGATGCTTAGGAAAAGGGTGGTATCCTACCATCCTAGGTGAGGTAAGCACGTGAGAAGACGCGCTCACTGTTACTAAAAATGCTACGCGCACAAAGCTCGTGATTTGAGAAAGAAGATGCCTTAATAAGGCCAGGACCATATTCCAGCTGGATCAAGCTATATAAACTCAGCACACGACAGCTGTTATGCCAACCCAGCCCTAAAAGTGAAATGTGCTTTCCCACTACCCAGTAGGGCCAGTACCAGTCGTTTAATTTACAATATTAAGTGAACGTTACATTCTCTTCGATTCAAACTTGAATTTATATTTTTTATATATATATATATATATATATATTAATGATAAAGACAAATTTTAACTTTTTAAAATTTATTGTCTTCATTCATATATAGTAATTTTATACGGTATAACCCATAATTAGCCCACTGAATTTTTATCCGACATCTCAATAGCCCACCAAACTTTTATTTTCACTCTTTAGCCATTTAACTCTTAAAAACGGTGTAACAAACCCATTTAGTGTAACACCGTTTCTTTTACCGTCCACGTTAGATTTTTCCGTTAGGAGTTGATGACGTGGCAGCCAACAGTGCAAATGCAAATATAACATAACACATAATTGACCCCTTAACTTTTATAATATATCCCATTAGCCCCCTTAACTTCAATATTTTACCTATAAGCCTACATAACTCTCATAAATGATATTAAAAACCTTTATAACTACATAAACCATCATTAACACAATAATGTCTTGAAAAAATTACAAATGGTCTATTTAATTTCATTTGAACATTAATCAACACTACTAAAATAAATAAATTTTCAATATTAAAAAATAATAGTAAAACACAATCATATCTAATTTTTAATAAATAATTTTAGAATAAAGGTGACGCAACATATTAAATGGTCCACAATAACAACACAGAAAGACGAAAAAGAAACAGAATATTGATATTTGTTTAATTTAAGGTGTGTAACAAACATGTTTAGATCAACAAATAATGATATTTGTTGATAATTTAAGTATCGTTAATTTGTGTTTAATATGTTGTGTCACATTTATTCTAAAATTATTTATTAAAAATTAAATATGATTATGTTTTACTATTCTTTTTTAAAATTGAAAATTTATTTTTTTAATAGTGTTGATTAATGTTCAAATGAAATTAAACAGATCATTTGTAATTTTTTCAAGACATGATTGTGTTGATGATGGTTTATGTAATTATAAAGAGTTTCTAACATCATTTTTTAGAGTTATGTAGGCTTATAGGTAAAATATTGAAGTTCAGGGGGCTAATGAGATGTATTATAAAAGTTAAGGGGGTCAAATATGTGTTCTGTTATATTTGACATTTGCATTGTTGGCTGCCACGTCATCAACTCCTAACGGAAAAATCTGAAGTGGACGGTAAACGGAACGTCGTTACACTAAATGAGTTTGTTACACCGTTTTTGAAAATTCAGTGGACTAAAGGGTGAAAATAAAAGTTTGGTGGGCTATTGAGATGTCGGATAAAAGTTCAGTGGGCTAATTATGGGTTCTGACAATTTTATACTGAAAAGTGCATACGTTCATAACAAATAAAAAACACATACTTTAATGTAACAGAGGTTACCCATTGTTTTGTAATTCATTAGCCTAAGTTTCACATTTATTATTATTATTATTATTATTTTATTGAAAACCTTAGAAACCTGACCCGAATTTAAGGAAAACTTATAAAATCTCCAGTTGTCCTGACTCTTACACATAAACGCACCTCATATACACAAACATAAGATTTAATAATTAAATCATAAATCATTTGTCATTATACCACAATCTATGGGTGTTCACATTTTTTTATTTTTTTTGGAAACGATGGAAACCCCGCCACCAAACCACCCATTCTGGGCCGCGGTGCAGGTAATGTTGGTTAAATTTAGTGTCATCAAACAGTAATATAACTTGCAAACAAACAGATCAAAACAGCAAAAGTAGATCTAGATGCATGAAACCCTAAAACCAGAAAATCTTCAAACAAACCAGAAAATGGAGAATACAGAGTTGTCCAAGTCGAGATGATCTCTGTCCTTAAGAACTTATTGGCTCCGTCACAGGTGCTTTACGGATTCGTTTTGCCAACGTTCTCCCAGGATTACTTGGAATCTTCTTGTTCAAGGTGCACTCCTTAACAAGTATGCGAACTTGGAATCAATGGTGAATCTCTCTCAAAACAAGGAAAACATAAATGCCTTTAAAGTTGGTGTCTTTCTGAATATGTCTTTTTCTATATGTCTAATATTGGAATTAAAGCCTTCTTATATAAGGCATGGAGGGGTGCCAATAGGGCACCCCTTGGGGTGGGTTGCAACCCTCCAAGGATTGCAACCTCTCATACACCCCTAGGGAATTCCAATAACATACATATCCATATACATCTCATATTTAATGAATTTTGAGGAATTTGCAACAGGTAAAACCACCGGCTGTCCCAGACTCTTACAAGAAGTGTACCCCCTGGATTCGAACCCAGAACCTCAAGGTGAGATCCTAGACCCTACACCACCAAGCCACACCCCTTGGGGACTATGGGTGTTCACATGCTAATGCTTTATTAAATTTTCATGTATAGTACAATCACTAGGTAAGTCTCCTGTATGTGAGGAAAGTCAGTATGACTCCTCTCAATTTTTTTCAACTGTTAGTAAATAATAAAAATATCCTTTGAATTTAAAAATTAAACTCGTAAAAATTATAAAACCCTCTTCAGAAAATCTTTTGATTTCACCCCAAAGTACAATTAACTTGTGATTCATATGAGGCTATGGAAGTTCACATGCTAATGCATTTTTTAAATTTTCATATATAATCTTGTATGTCAGGGAAGTCAGTTGACTCCCCTCAAATTTTTTCAACTGTTAGTAAATAATAAAAATATCCATTGAATTTATAAATTAAATCCTTACAAATTATAAAATCTTTCATACAAAACTCCTAACTGAATACCTCAATACTCCTTTCTTTATTTACAACTAGTTTTTTAACATGGGAAAAGAATAAAACCCCATGATGTTTAATAAAATTAAGCAAAATTATCTCCCGTATTTTAATTTAAGCGAAATCCTCTCCCGTATTTTAATTTAAGCGAAACTCATTATATTTAAAAAAGCTTAAATTTTATTTTAAAAAATCATGAATCTCAATCGGGATTTAAGATCCCTAATCATTCGGTTCATAATTCATAATAATTTTTAATTTCAAGTCAAAAACCGATCTAGATTATAGATGATTTTGTTTGTTCATAATCACAATGAGGAAGAGACTGGATGAGATTAATGTGTGAAAAGATGCCTCGAATGTCATTCATATCTCATGTTTTACAATAAAAATCAAAAATATTTATAATAAAATCCATAATATGAGGGTTTTCTTTAATTTTAAAATATTATGGGATTTTAATTTCATTTCACCAAACAGCACCGAGTTTGCTGTTTTTCCCTCTTTAACATACAAATTGAGTTATTAAACTAAAATATAGATGAATAAATAACTTAGATAAAATCAAATGGCCATACCTAAGGCCACAATTTACGAGCTTATGATCATATTATATACGCCTTAAGCATTATCCAAAAACCAAAACCTGCACATATTACAATGCATATATCATTATTTAGCTTAATTACTCCGGCGTGTTTGATGGAGGGTCTATAGGGGGCGTGGTTTTGTGGCGTTGGGTTGATGATCTTATCTTAAGATATTGGGTTCGAATCCAGATAGTGCGTTTTTTGTAAGAGTATGGAAGGGCCGGTAGTTTTACATGCTCCGCTTAAATCCCGAAAGGGGTGGTTTAGCGGTGGGGTTTCTAACGATTTCAAAAAAAAAAATGTTTGATGGAGACGTCTCGAATGGGCGTGATTTGGTAGTATATGGTTCGACATCTGATCTTAAGATTCAGTGTTCAAGTTCAGTGAGTGGGTTTCTTATAAGAATATGGGACAAACAGATATTTTACCTACTCTGCTTAACTCTTGATAAGATGATCTGACGGCATAATTTCCGACATTAAGGAAAAAATTAAAAAATTGATGGAGGCTTGAGGCTTCTTTCACTAGATATTAAAAATAAAAATATATTTGTAATACAGCAGTCATGTTTCAGTGTTACAGGAATGACACATCAATTTAACAAAAATGATGTTTCTATGATAATTTTTACAACCGTGTATTAGTGTATAAATAGAAATAAATTTACTCCGTTTTTACGCTTTCTGTTTTTTCAAATATATTTGATTATAACTGGGCTCTTCGCCCAGTGGTGGTGGACTTGTGCTCTCCTATCCCTGCAGTGGCATGGAGTCAAAAATTTCTCTCAATTTGAGAGTTGAATATTCTCATTTTGTTTGGAGTAGAATTCTCTCAATATTTGAGTGGGAGTTGATGTTACGTCTCTGGTACACGTAAAATTCTGGATGTACTTCAATGTCTGTATTCAATATTTCAGTAGATTTCAGATTATATATTTGTATACTTGTATTGTATTCGAAATATATTTGACTATACAAAATATTATATAAAGTGTTATATACATATAATTATTGTTAATTTAATGTAAGGAAATTATCCATACAGCACCTCATGCATATTGCACGTAACCACAATGGATTTTTGACAATGACAATGAACCATTTCTGATTTATGTTTTATATTAATGAGTAATTTTTTCTTTAATAGTGTTGAGTAAATAATGATATTTGAATGATATTTTTCTAAAATTATTACATTGTAGTGATTTTTAATACAAAATAAAATAGTGAGGAAGTAAAATGACATGATGGTGCAAATATAATATCCAAAAATTAAAATAAAATTAAACTGTAGTGGCTCCTTTAATATATGCTTCTGGAACCTAATTGCATTATCAACTTTGGCTAATTTACATATATACTCAATGGATTATTGTTGTCTGTGATGATCCGTTTTTATTTCACAAGTATGGCTGTAGTTTTTTTTTGTTTTTTTGAAATATCAGAAATTCCGCCGTTAAATTATCCGATCCGAACTTAAATTGAGCAAGTAAAATTCATGACTGTCTCAGACTCTTATAAGAAATGCACATCTTAAACTCGAACTCATGACCTGACAATCAAATTTTAAGTCATTTTTCATCAAGTCACATTCCTTCAGAAGTATTCTTGTAGTTGTCTTTGATTTTGAGCAAACACGAGTTGTCTTGAGAAGGAAAGAGGCGATTATGATTACATTGTAATAATTTTTTTTTTGAAAATCTCCTATATCAGAAAATTAAATAAAATTTAAATAACCCTAAATTTTTAAATTAACTTTTAGGTTGAGTCCCATAAATATCAACAATAATTATTCAATCAAGACCAAACAAAAGCTTTTTCTTTTCTTAATTATTCGGTGGAGTCAGTCAAATCTAAGTCGATATTTTTCTTTAAGAAGTTATTTAGAGGTTTATGTTATGCATATCTAAATAATTTAGTCGTGTTTCTTGCATCTTTCTTCTAATTGGTACTACACCCACTTTCTTCATAATTTATTAATTTATAATTATATTTCTCCCAATATATCCACACATCCATATAAACATATCATTTTCAGTTATCCTGATTTTTTGAATGTTGGTGCTTTATTGACTAACATGTTAGGGGATCGTGGGCTGAAGCTGACACACAAGTAAAATGAAATTGAGAATAATTATTAATTTAGAAGGCTTCATCTACCATATAACCGTACAATAATAATTATAGGAGACTTAGTCTACCATAAATATTAACAAAAAAATAAAGAAATGAGACATAAATTTAACATGGTAAAATACTCAATGTGAGGGAAACATTTACCAGTAAAAATAAAATGATTTCATTCACTATAATAGACAGAATTTTACAACACTCAATCAAGAGATTTATAGAAATTGATAAATAATTAAAATATTAAATATTAAAATGACACAGGGTCACAGGGAGGCTCAATTAAAATTAATGATATAAATTAAAAATAAAAATAAAAATTGAATAATTTGATTATGGGACCCCAAAAACAATAATGAAATACACTAGGCGGCATAAATATACACGGCACCTTAAATTGAATTATATTGCATTACATCCCTTTTGTCTCTAGTTAAAACCATAAACATAAATGACATGTTTATTGCCTTCTTGACTTTAAATTATACACTAATAGCTACTAGCTAGCTAGCGATGCATTGTGTCACCGGCCGAACTTTGGTGTCACCAAATTAGGTCTATGCGACACTTGTTAACGTTGTGTCTAACAAGTCAACCTAGGATTGACCCTGCAAGGTCGTACCCATGGTTAGCCATCTATATAATGTGAACATTATTAGGCAACAAAGTAGAACATACATCGATAAGCACACATCTACGGGGCACATGATAATGAAGCACATATTAGACATATTGCATACACATTCAAGCATCACATTTGGACAAAGCAATTGGAAATAAAAAGGAAGCATGTTTCATTAAGTAAGCCAACTAAGGGCGAATGAGTACACAGCTAAAGCCTCTAGTATGCTGGTGGCCAAGGCCCTTCTAAGGTGTCCGGGTCACCCCCCTAAAGAGGTTTTAAAGACATTGCACAAGTGACACTAGGAAACACACATGGTGTTTGAGTTGTCACCCCCCTAAAATAGAAAATAAAATAAAATAATAAAAATACAAAAGTGCACCCTAACACCACACGCAAGCGGCCATGGGCAAGACATGGGCCCTTGACAAGCTTGGAGTGTAGGTGCGTTACACATTGCATGCCATATTGTCCACTCATTATTTAATTTTACGGCACAAACATATTTCAGAATCTTGCTAGCTACAGTACCTACATATATTAATGATTGAAGATTTTTATAGGTGCTTTGAAAATTAAAGGATCATTATATCTGAACCTCATATCCTTGAATGAAAGAACTTGTGAGACTATAATTTTTTATTTATTTATTTTTATTTTTTATTTTTGAAAAGAGAACTATATATTTTGAAACAATGTTCAAATTACAAGCAATAAGAGAGGGAAAAATTATCCCTCCAAAAATCTGAAACATGATAGTTACAGGCAACTTTTGACAAACAAAAACGAAGCCTCAACATTATAATTTTGAGGTTTAAAGAAGATCATAAACTGATCTGAGTTTCTTATCGAATCTGAATCTCCATGATGATCCATGATATTTCTTTGAAGCTGGGGATAGTGCCTTTAATCAGATCCACTACATTTTTAGCATCCGATTCGATGAATAGCGGCTCAAACCCATATTGCGTGGCAATCTTAATCCCCATCTTGATCGCTTGAGCTTCTGCTGACACGGGATCCTCTGTGTATTTCGCTTGATCTACGGAAACCCTAACGATTTCATTCCTATGATTTATAAATATTGCTCCCATGCCAACCGTATTGCTTGAGGCATTGATCCATGCATCTACACTCACTTTGAACCAATCCTCTGAAAAAGATGACCAGTGAGTTGCCCTTTGAGTTTGAAAGTACATGAGTATCAGCTCTTCCTGACACTTGGTGGTCTCAGCTACCTCGCAAATGCTCTCAACTCGTGACATGATCTGTTGAACTGAGGAAACTGTCTTCTGGAATAACAGTTGATTTCTAGCCCCCTAAACAACCCACATCAGAGCTATTACATATTTAAGCTCTTCCTTATGAAGGGTTTCGCAACATCTAGCGATCAACAAACTGATTGTGCTATTCTTCACTATCTTAACTAAATTGAAAAACTTTGAACTTCGCCAGCACTCTTTAGAGAACTTACATAGGAAAATCATGTGTATGATAGTCTCTTTAGCTTTGCCCACCTCTGGCAATTGTCCATCGGAGTAATCTTCTTTATGAAAAAGTTTGAACCTGAAGGCAGTAGTCCTAATATGCATCTCCAAATAAAGATTTTGATTCTTGCAAGGAGTGCAATATTCCAAATCCCCCAACCAAAATCTGGAATCAGTTGAGGAGCTACTCCCCCTATCCTGAAACTTGTCATCATAAGCTACACGGTATGCACTTTTTACTGAAAAACAACCTCTTTTGTCATAGTGCCAGCAATACCTATCTTTATGAGGCTGTCTAGGGAGAGGGATTTTCAGTATCTCTTTCACATCTACTTCCAGAAATCTCTCCCTTAACATGCCTTCATTCCACTTGAGGTCACTGTCCAGCAAAGTCTCTATCTTGCATTTTTATCCAGGGTAGGGGTTGAAATAGGTTTAAAGGAAGTAGGTCCGGGATTCAAAAGCTTTCATAAATTAGAGCTTTCTTCCCATCCCTTCCACGCCATCTCATACCATTCATTAGCAGATTTCTTCCCAAATAATACTTCTCCAGACGAAGGATGGGTTATTAGGGTTTTTTATGGCGCTATTTGAAGAAAAGATATGGGGAATTGTGTCGCGTTAAATTTGAGACGTGATATTATAACAACAACGTTCTTTTTTGCTCTTGTTTTTTTGGTTTTTTTTTTCAATTACATTGAAAAGCTTCAAAATTCTCGTGATAGAATAAGAATTTGAAGTAATGTGTCGAAGAAAATGTAATATTTAGTGTGAATTTTACACCAATTTGAATAATATATATATATATATATTTATTTATTTATCTATTGACGGGCGATTTTCATCACAGTGGCAGTTTCGAGATAACTCTCCCGAGACAATCCTCCTTCAACCTTGAATTTGTTTGGTTATGAACTTATGGGAGACCAAAAGCAAATATAGCAAAAGATAAAGAGAACACAAAATCGACAAAGAGAGTTTTAATGTGGTTCGGCGGAGCAATCCAACCTACGTCCACGGGTATAAAGTGGGGTTTGTTTTTATTACTAAACCGAGCTCGGCCGACCAGTTTTCAAACGTGATCTAAGGAAATCCGAGCTGGTTGTTCTCTTTATATTATTTCTTACAAGTAATGCTAAAATGAAAATTTTCTCAACCCTTACAAATGAGATCAGTCTTCCCTTATATACTAATGAATATACGACATTGTTCATATATCTTTATGACTTCAACGCTGCAGATTTTCGGTGATTTGACATGCTTTCTCCCCCAACTGCCTCGCCGAAAGTAAAGCCTACCATACAGTTTCCTGTCACATCACGTCGTAAAAGTACACTGCCATACTTTATCATTAATGATGACAACATGTAAGATCTCTAGTACGAAAGTAGATTTCGGAAGGAAAAGTCCAAACTATCATGGTCATGCGTTGGTCACAAGAGGTCGACCATTAGACTTGTCGAACCCTCCGATTGCTCCCGCCCCGACCCACAATATATGAGCTCATCAACCTATATCAGGAGGAAAGATAACCCCAAACCGAACTACCTGACTAATGTGATCGACATCGGCTTTGATGTTGTCGGCCTTTGAAATTTGCACTGCATTGTGTCCTCTGATCGGCCAAATTCGGAAAACAATGTCCGGACTCTTTTACTGTCCGAGAATTGACTAATACCTCCGAACATCTTACCCCTATAAAAAGAGAAATTTCATCTCTCCTTCGCCGAACTATTCGAATACCTTAGTTGCATAAATCTCCATCAACATATATATATATATATATATATATATATATATATATATATATATATATTAATGTATTCAATCTAGCCGCCTGCATTTTCGCATGCAATTCTATGATGACATGATATTCAGCCCTATGGGCTTGTCACCAAGTCAATAAATGTATCCCTTGCCCATCTTCATGGAAGGAACACCAAATTACTTGTTATTTATTAATGGGACAATATTCCACATTAGTTATTGGGCTAATAATATGAGTTCGAGGTAAACCGAATCAATTATTCAGTGATTTTTTGAGTATGATTAGGCCATGAACTTTTATAATAATTTTGTATACATTTTCAAACTCTTTTTTTACATCCATCTCTAAGAGTGGCCCCCAAATGGGACCTATTTTAGGAGATTGGTGGGACTTGACGAGAATCTCCAAAATATATTTTATAATTTTTCATTTTAATTATAGAATTTCTGTTGTAATTATTGGAGGGAAATACAAATATTTGAGATATAATTAGTTACAACTTTAAGGTTATATTTGGATTGATGGAATGAAATGAAATAAAATGAAATATAATTTAAAATATTTAAAATTCATTGTTTGGATTGATGGAAGATGATGGAATGAGATGGAAATGAGTGTAACTAAAAGGAACTTGAGCCATTGAAATGAGCCGCCAAAATCGGAGGTTGAGGATGGAACGTAACTTAATAAAAAATATTATATGTGAAGACAAATTTGTCCCTTGAAAAAATAACATTAAAATATTTGTTTCTTTTTATTTTTAGAATCTAAAAAAGCACAATTGTCTTTAAAACAAATTTAGTTACATTCCATTTCATTACTAGTTATTTACTAAACAATAAACCTCACATTTTTTCTCAAACAATATTATGATATGTTACACTTCATTCTGTTTCGTTCCATTTCATTTCATTGAGTTACATTCCATTATAGACTATCATATTTCATCAATCCAAACATGAGCTAAGTCTCTATAAATACATATTTCCTCTTCTGAATAATATAACAAATTCTCCTATTCTCTCTATTTTTATCAAACAGATTCTTTATTTGTTTTTGGGAGAATTTATAGATTTTGCTATTTGAAAATTATGTGTGACTTTGTATATTTTTAAAAGAATTGCCATTAATCTAGCAATAATATAGTGGGAATATAATACCTTTAATGACAATAAATACACGTTCAAAGCCTATAATTATATATTTACTCTTTCTAACATATGGAGCACCAAAACCCTCTTCACTGAACCAGTGCAATTAATCCACATAATTCTTGATAAATGGTTCAGTCTGTTATAAAATTAGTCATTCAGGCTACAAATTTGAACCGAAAATGGTATTGTCTTCACAATTTTAAAGAAAATATTAATTTATCTCAGCATGCCTGCGTGCAGATTTCATATTTAAAATGGATAAGATTTAGTGTCGATCGCTTAATCAATTATTATGATTTGAGGTTTGAATACGGTGTTGAAGTAAAATTTGTGTTGAATATTGTACAAATTGTGATTGATAATTATTTCAAATGAGAATTTATATGTAACCGATTCTTAGCCGTTTATTCCTATTAATGTATGTTTGGCTCAAAAATATAAGAAACTTAACACACATCAGCTAAACAGTAGATCCAAAATATGTGACGTTGATCTCATTTATCTCATAACTATTTATATAATACTAAATACAAACTAATTTGAGTATTGGATCCTAATTATTAAAAAAAAAATCCACAAACAAGAAATTAATCAAGCAATAGCACAATGCTCTGATTCAGTTCAACCTCCACATTCAACTATTACGAGATTTACTTGTCTTCACATAAGAACTTAAATACCCTTTAAGGATAAATACGTAGGAAGATAAATTAATTTTGCTCCTTATTAGCAGTACACAATAAAGCAAATTTTACACTTACATGAGCAGGGAAGATGAAGGATCCTCGTCAACGCCATCAAAAGGAGCATGGCCAGAGCCAAATGCTTTAATGTGGTCTTTGAGTGATCTCTTGTGTTTAAAATCAGACCCACAAACACAAAGCCAACGCTTGCCACAATTTTTCTCATGAGTCCGCCAGTCACCTTTGACAGCCAAGAATTTGCCACACTTGCGACACATAAAAGGTTTCAGCCCATGCTTCCTCTTATAATGTGTTTGCAGTGTTCGAAAATCCTTAAGCGGTTTTGCCTTCGGATGCTCTATGTTGTTCTTGCACCCTTCTGCGCAGCAATAGCATGGGATCCCTAATATCGCACGCGGCTGCGTTCCCTTGAGTGATTCAGGTCCTTTGCGATACTGTGATCCATGACCCCACATGTGCATCTGCCCAGAAATTAATAATTAACATTATGTAATAAGAAAAAAATGATATTATACATAAGGGTGGTTGTTTTGGATAAACCCTAATGGTTATCATTGCTGAAAGACTATTACATAAACCCTAATTATAAAAATAGTGATTGCGTATTTGAATGGAAGCACCTGAAGATTGTTATAGCGGTTGAAGGTTTTAAAGCAGACATGGCATGAGAAATGGGTGAAGCCAATGAGTATTTGTTCAGGAGTGGGTATCCAATAATGTTCATTTGGATTCTTCTTGTAGCTACGGGAGTTATAATTAGGAAGGCCGATGTGTAAGGCAACGGTGACATCCTCTTTGTCTTTAGGGTTTTCATTTAATGGTGGTACAGCTGCTGCTTCTGTTGTGCCATGTAAGCTGCTCAGCAACGGCATTGACTCTTTACAATTATGTGACGTTGCACTTGGAAAGAGATTTAGTGGCTCCATGAGGTAAAATAATGGGAGTAGAACTTGAGACTTGAGAGAAGAATATGAGTAGCTTTTGGATTTTTTAAAGGATTATATGTTGAGTATAGAATTAGTTGTTAAATTTAAACATGAGAGAAATGACTAATCATGAGTAATTCTTTGGGTCGCCTGATATTTTCGGGGACCGATATTATTTTTATATTTTAAGACCCATTGTCATAGTATAATATTATAGTTAAAAAAAATCGAGGTCCGTCGTCGTTAAGTTATTTAAACAAGGAAAATAAACATAACCCTTTTGATATTTAATAAAACTAATTGAAACCCTCCTAATATTTAAAAAATAAACAAAACCACCTACTTTATATTAACTTTATTTATCATTTTACTATTTTTTTTCTTTAATGGAAAACTTAAATGCTCAGGAAATACCCCTTAAAAATATTTAGGAAATATGAATAAAGTAAAATGATGTAAAAATTAAATGCCTTTCATTATTTAAAATTTTATTTAATTCAAATATTTTAGTTTTTCTTTATTATTAATCATTAAGGATATTTAAATCATTTTTACTCTATTCATATATCCTAAGAATTTAAATTTTCCATAAGGTGAAAAATGGTAAAATGATAAATAGAGATAACATTTAAGAGAACTAATATAACAAGGGTTTTGTTTACTTTTAAATATCATAGAGAGTTTCGATTAGTTTTATCAAATATCATGAGTTATGCTCATTTTCCATATTTAAAGACTATAACGCCTATCTATATCCAAGACCAATATCGAATGGAGGTATGAGAATTGTAATATCATCAGCTAATAAATATATGACATATGTAGCATATAATATAACTATAATTTATTTAATAATTATAATATTTTAAGATACCTGATAAAAAAAATATTATATTATTACATGGATAACGTACAACCATTGCAATGTTGATTTTTTTTAGTAATGAGAGTAGATGTAGGTTGGCTGGAGAATAATGTGGTTGAATGAAAACAACCTTAATCAATGGGGTCATAAATCTCTCCTGTTTGTTCTGGTTATCAACTTTGGGAATGTAAAGGAAATAACTTAAATTCTGTGGCCCATGGATTCTGACTTGGGCAAAAATTGTCTTACAGAAGGTTGAAAATTTATGGCAATATATTATATAGGCTGGTTAATTCTCTCGAAGGTCACCACTACGTTGACACTAGATTCGCAGAGAAAATGAGAGATTGCGTTTGCAGGGGGTATAATATTATTAATTGCTAGCAAATAATTATGATCATGGCCTATCATTTATATCAATTCATTCAGTTTTAAGCTAACTCTTTTAACAGTATTTCATTCATATCATTTATTATTTTATAGGAAAATATCTAACATCGGCCGAAATTATTTTAGATATATAAGTTTAGGGTCTGTTTTTATATGATATTAGAATTGAATGAGTTAATGGGCTCAAGCAATCTTTTCATCTGACAATAACTACTTGATAGGGTATTGAAGAGGTTATTATACATCGGTTTGGAATAATTATTAGCCCATGATAAAATTCTATATCATCCTATGTGAATATGTATTTGATTTATATTATCCTATTAATTTAAATATGAATACATATACATATAATAATAACTAAAGTATCTTTAATAGATTTTCAACATAGTGATTTGACAAAAATATTATTTTAACGTCATCATTCACTTAATTAATATCGTTAATAGAAAAATGGTTCATTGATGCAAAACATGATTAGTGCAATCGGCAATATCATTATCAGAAATTCATAATAGCTATATATATTGTCTCCAAACTTAAGATGGTCAAGTAATTTGTTAATCAATTTGTTATCTTGGGGCATTTGGACTATCTCAAGTAACGGCTCGGGCTCGCTAAGGAGTTGGTGGTGAATCTGAAAAAAGCAATCACATATAAATTTTGATGAGCTATATATATATATATATATATATATATATATTTGTTCCAGTGGCAAGTTTGGAATACCGTCCCTACAATAATCCTCCTCAAATTGTGAATTTGTTTGGTTTATGGGGGCCAAATGCAAATTTAGCAGAAGATGGGAACAAACACAAAATCAACAAAAGATTTACGTGGTTCGGTGGAATGAATCCAACCTATGTCCACGGGAACAAAGTGAAATACTGATTTTATAATGGAATCGAGCTCAATCGACCTCTTCTCAAGGGTGGTCGCGTAATACTATGATGGTTTGCTTAGTATTTTCTTACAAGTAGTGCACCCAATGAATTTTTCTAACCCCTACAAGTGTGTTTGCCCTCCCCTTATATACTAAGAAAAAAATAACAATGTTCTCATATATTCATGACGTCAGCCACATGTATTTCTTGCTGTTAGATGGGCTCTCTGCCCCAACTGCCCTACCGAAAGTAAGCATGTCATCTGACTTTTCATTAAACCAACTTTCTTGGGAATGCTCCACACTCAACCTTTAAGAAGACGATCTGTAAAGGTCATTTCACGCGGTGGCATGTGTCAGGGGAAAACTACGATTTCGCCTGAATAACGCTTCTTCAGCTGCACCTCTCTGATTTGACCCCAACAGTTATCTCATCGGATCGGTCGAATCCTAGAGACCAGGTCTGAATACTATGTCTGGTCAAGGAATTGTCAATATCCTCAGACTATTCATCCTCCCAAAAGGAGAAATTCTATTTTTGCCATTGCCGAGCTGCATGTTTTAAAATATTAGTGTTGGTAATGGGTCTCGTGAGATTTTTCAATCTTGATTCCTTTAGTTTATGAAATT